>JAIUND010001874.1:0-29029 GCA_034699125.1 Gisinianus flammeolus | reverse complement strand
AAAGCTCCATCTCTAATACTTTGACCTCCAGAACAGGTCAACCCCAGTCAAACGAAATTAAGGAAAAAAATTATAGTACGTTTTTGAACTTAACTGACGATATGTATTTTAAGTTGGTTCATTTCCCCCGTATTTAATTTGATTTAATTCCTTCATTCGTTTCATTAATATAGAAATGATCCGGAAATGGATTTACGTGGCGTACGCGTTCCTTCTGAGTTTCTTGTTGATTCTCTTGACGTTCGCCGTCCTTCTCATCGTTGGAGTGCAAAAAGTTTGTCATATATATAATCATAATGCAATATAATCATAATACAATAATTTCCATTTAATTTCCCACCGTATTTACGATATCTAAAGTATATTTTCAATTGCATTTGTGTTTATCGACCGGAAATTGGAAATACGATGTCTAAACATTTCGTTGGTGTTCTTGATTTGTTTTGTATATATATAATAGTCGTCGCATTCTCTCCTCATTTCCTGGCTACATTTCACAATGACGCTCTCGGTCATTGTGATTCTGACGGAGATGGTCGTGAGCTCGCGGGCCACCATCACAAATCATGGCTCCACCCTCATTTCCACCATCACTTTGACACTTCTCCATCTCTATTTTTGTATCGTCGTTCACGCGTACCGGAAAACTCTACCCGTTCTACCACCTTTGGTGCCCCTCACCCAGCCCAAAGTCTAAATTATAAATTATAAATTATTTTGTATACACACATCAGGAAATGCGGAAATCCTTCAAAAAAAAAAAACACAAAAAGTCTCAATAAATATCTGAAAAGAGTAAAAAAAAAAAAATAATTCCAATTATGTTTTAAGATTTCAATATTTGAGTTTTTAGTCCAGCCTCAACATTTGAATGGTTGAGTTTTGCATTCAAACAAATTCGCAACACTAGAGCGAATTCTCCGCCAACGTTTACAATTAGCGCAACATATATGAGGCTCTCTGGCAGAATAGTGACCATTTACGTAAAATCACTTTTTTGCATATTTATGGACAACAGAAGATGGGGAATATTTTAGGACAAGTTTAAACCATTTTTACTGACCAAAAGTAATTTAAGATGGTCGTTAAACTTCTCGAAAAATTCTCAATTAAAGTAAACCGATGATTTGTGTAATTTAAATTCAATTACAATCATTGAGAAACTTATTTACGCGCCAAACAGCCGAGAATATTCAAGGCGCTATAACTCAGAATCTAGGTTTACGTAAATGATCCCTTTTCTTACGGTGTTCCTCATATATACGATACTTGCGAGAGAATTGAGAATTTTATGTATATAGTGAAAGAATTTGAAATGCATCGAGTTATTTTTATATACTTAATTTTAATTGCAGGATTTTTGTAAGCGTATAAGATAAACATCAAAAGTACAAATGTATATATACAACAAAAAAAAACAGTTCACCACAGTCAGAAATCCACATGTCCACATGGATATTGAATGTTTGTAAGTAACAAAGTGTGTGGGAGAGAAAGATTCTCGTGTGTGGGAGTTCAGTACATTCTGGGAGGAAATCCTCAAAAGTCTACAGTCTATACAGTCTACACATATATATTCACAGTCCAACTTTTTGTCCCTGTCACATATACATGTAAGTATTTCTTCTTATCTTTTCGTGTATATCGTGTATATCGTATCACAAATCTGTGGACCACACATTCATATATTTGTTCTCATGCATGAGGAGAAAATATAGAAGGCAAACACATATAAAATTGACATCCTGTCCAAAGTCTTCCGTCAACTCGTGTCCGTTAACACATAATTATACATATATATATATATAATTACAAAACGTCGCATACAGATATTTTCAGACTAGCGTAGGTATTTTCATTTAAATCTGGTACAGTCTATATTTAAAAATCGTTCAAATTAGCCTGGGAAATTTCCGGCTGGTGCTGGTGAGTCGAGTATAATGAATAACAGTGTGGAAAGTGTATTACAAGAAAAAGTCTCTCTCATTCGTCATTCCCCCGAGTCAAAATCTCAAAGTCTCAAAGTCTCAACATCAAAAGTGTGTGTGGGGGAATATAATAGAGAGAGACTACAAAAATAATTAGTGTGGTGTGACGTAGATTTGTTGGAGACTAGCAGTCGTTCGAGTTAATTAAATTAACAATGTAATTAAATGATTAGATATTGATATTGATATTGTAGGTTGTCCATTACATATCTTTATTGGTATGTATAGTTTTAGTACGACGGGCGTCCATTTTCCCAGTTGGTCCATCCCGAGTACGAAGAATCAGATTGACTGGACGTTCCCTGTGGATTTTGATGTTGATTTTGACTTTGTTGATTGAAATTAAGGAAGGAAGCGGCTGCTTGGATTGGATCTTGTTGTTGTTGTTGTGGGTAGTCAAGTCGAGCATAGCCAGAGCCTGGTGGTGTGTAGTCATAGCCACCAGACACTTTCGTTTCCACTTGGCAGGAGGGGCAGGGCGGTGGGGCTGGACACTTTGGTGGTGGTTGGTAGGCTGGCGTGGGTGCTGGAGAACATGGCTGAATTTCCTTCACGATCTTTATCCTCTCCACCGGGACCTGTGTACATACGTACAAAAAAGAAAATGAGCAAAATTACATACATTTTACATTTCACATTACAAATTCCACAATGGGGAAAATCTTGTCAAAATTCCTGTGCATGAAAAGACAAAGTATATAGGATTTGTATAGTCTCACTTCAACTCGTTTCTCCACGATTTTCTCGACGATGACGGGGACTTCAATTCTTTTCTCCACGATTCGCTCCACGGGAACTTCCACACGTTTCTCCACGATTCTGTCCACGGGAACCTGAGGAAATATTACATGAAAAAATGATGTGGATTTTGTCCAGTTTCTAATTTGTCGTAGAATTGGTCAAATTGGGGAATTTCATGAGGAAGTTTCTCCTCGAAGCTCAAAGGATTTTGAATTTATACCTCAACTCGTTTCTCAACGATTCGCTCCACCGGGACTTCCACACGCTTCTCCACGATCCTGTCGACAATCTTTGGAACTTCAATGCGTTTCTCGACGATTTTCTCCACGATTCGCTCCACGGGGACTTCTACTCTCTTTTCCACGATTTTCTCGACGATCTTCACCACGGGGACTTCAACTCGTTTCTCTACAATACGCTCGACGGGGACTTCCACTCTCTTCTCCACAATCTTCTCGACGATCTTCACCACGGGGACCTCCACTCGTTTCTCCACGATTTTCTCCACAATTCGGTCCACGGGGACTTCCACTCTTTTCTCCACGATTTTTTCCACAATCTTTGGAACTTCCACGCGTTTCTCCACGATTTTCTCCACAATCTTTGGGACCTCCACACGTTTCTCGACAATCTTATCTTTGTACACGATTTTTTCTACTTCCACGCGTTTCTCTACGATTTTCTCGACGATCTTTGGGACTTCCACGCGTTTCTCCACGATCTTCTCGACGATCTTTGGGACTTCCACCCGTTTCTCCACGATCTTCTCGACGATCCTCTCCACGGGGACTTCCACTCGTTTCTCTACAATCTTCTCCACAATCTTCACCACCGGCACCTCCACGCGTTTCTCCACGATCTTGTCTTGATACACGATCTTGGGCACGCAGGGCACCTCCACACGCTTCTCCACGATCTTCTCCACGATTTTCGGGACCTCCACTCGCTTCTCCACGATTTTGTCTTGGTAGACGATTTTGGGGACGCAAGGGACCTCCACACGTTTCTCCACAATCTTCTCAATGATCTTGGGCTCACAACGGACTTGGGCTGGAGCAGTCGTGGTGGCAATTGATGGTCGTCTCGTGGTTGGGATCGTGGGGCATCTCACGTCCGTACTACCCGGGTAACAGAGTGGTGGGCGAGTTGCAATGGGGCCGGGTGTGGTCAGTGGTGGTGGTTGAGGGCAACGAGGGTCACGACTGCCCGGGTAACATGGTGCCCGAGTGGTTGTCGTAGGTGGGGGCGGTTGTGGACAACGAGGGTCACGACTACCCGGGTAACATGGTGCCCGAGTTGTTGTTGGAGGTGGTGGTGGTGGAGGTTGAGGACATCTGGGGTCCCGACTGCCCGGGTAACAAGGTGCACGTGTGGTTGTCGTAGGTGGGGGCGGTTGCGGGCAACGAGGGTCCCGACTGCCCGGGTAACACGGTGCCCGAGTGGTTGTAGTGGGTGGGGGTGGTTGAGGGCAACGAGGGTCACGACTTCCCGGGTAACACGGTGCCCGAGTGGTTGTAGTGGGTGGGGGTGGTTGTGGACATCTGGGGTCACGACTTCCCGGGTAACAGGGAGCTTGAGTGGTTGTAGTGGGTTGAGGGCATCTGGGGTCCCGACTGCCCGGGTAACAAGGTGCCCGAGTGGTTGTTGAGGGTTGAGGACAACGGGGGTCAAGTGAGCCGGTGGTACAACGGAAGAGGGGGCGTGGGGTTGTGGTGGTGGTGGGGAGGATTCTTCGTGTTGTGGTTGGGGGTGGTCTGTATGTGGTTGTTGTGGGTGGTAAATAAGTTGCGGGTGGCTGTGTATTTGAATTTAAGTTTGAGTTTGAAATTGAGCCTTGATAAGGGTTTGGTCGTTGGGAGCCAGAGGAGATGAAAGCGTTGGGGTTGGACGGTCGAATCCCTCCAGATGCTTGTTGACTTTGACTGCTGTAAGTATTCCGGCTGGGTGGTCCGAGTAAAAGATCCGGGGAAATCCCTTGACTGCCCTCAGATTGACGGATGTAGGCGAGACTCATGAGGATCGCGTACATGGAGAGGGATTTGGACAAGGGAATCATCATCATTTTCGAGTGGATCCGTGTCTGAGCGGACCAGTCTGGACATTAATTAAGAGACAACAAACAAAAATCGAAAATTATAGAGTTGGTTTCATATACAGATATATATGTAAATCCTCCTCTTTTTTTTTAGGTTCGAAAGACAAAATGATAAAATGAAAAAAATCCCCAATTAAAATGAACTAATAACTCCTCTCCCACAATTAATAGGTCAGATGATTAGCTCATGCTAATTGAAATTATGTATAGTACAGAATTTGGACAAGAACAAAAACAAAGTGGTAATTGGAAATTATATGGAAGCTGTGTGGAATGAAAGACAAAATCGAATGGCTGTTTCAAAAGTAACTCCCGGGATTTGAAGTCAGTTTACACTGAAAATCCGGGAGTTATTTTTGAGTCACTTTGAATATGGCAATTTGGAATTTGGAATTAAATGGAATGGTTTTGAATTTTGTGGATTTTGGATTTCAATTCCAAAACGGCCAAAACGGAAATGAAATTGATCGTTTATCGTTTGATGAGACAATTAAGATCCGTTTCATTGATGACATAATTATAGAATTTGTATTGAATATTGAATTATCCATATAATATATATGTCTATAGACAAGGAAATTGTACCGTTTTGGAGATTCGTCAAATGCCCAGTAGGAACTCACTACAATCGATGGACTGTGGGGAAATGGATGGAGAGAGGAGAGCTCAAAAGTGACCTACTGCATTGGCCAGGGAAGAGACTTGAATTAATTTGCTTCCCTTGATATTCCATGCTTTTATATGGTAGTCCACGTCCATTAGCTACGAATATTTAATTAGATGATTAGATGGCCGTTTTGTTTTACTCTTCTTCTTCTTCTTGGTCTTCTTCATCTCGTTCTTGTTCTTTTTTCCTTCTCCATTAAAATCCATTAAATACCTAAGTACAGAATTTAATGGTGACGACATCCAACCAGATTTTTTTCCCATAGTCCAAAGACAAAGTGAACTTACCAAAATATATATAATATACCTATATATATTAAAATAAAAAAAATCAGTCTTTTTGGGGGCCAACAAGAATCCAATTCAATCCAATCACACAATCACACAATCACACTCAATTCAAAGAAAGACAACTTATACAGACAGAAATTTTATTTACATATAAAGTATACCTATACAGCAAAATTCTGCGTTGTTCTGTACGAGATCCCACTGTCTAATGTAATAGGTATATACAATAATAACATACGATAATAACAAAACACACGTGAAAAAACAATTCTACATAATATATCGTCTATCATCGAACAATGTGTGTGTGTGTGTGTGTGCTGTAGAATTTCCACAAATGTGGAGAGGACCGTGAATTCCACTTGCTGTGTGCTCTGCTGCTGTTATTGTCATTGTCAATGAAATCACATTCATGCACATTCACACATTTTGAATTGAATACAAAATGTAGGTATATCGTCTGTTAAGTTCACAAACGAACTATAAAGATTTTCCTTAATTTGCGGAAATGCGACGACTGCGTCCGTCTTTGTGGGTAAAATTCTGACAAAATTGAGGGTGACAGAAAAGGTCATGGCAGACAATCATGTCGAAGGACCCACAGACCCATCTCCAGCCGTTTGACCTTTGCAGTAGGTCAACGGAATTAAGAAAAATAATTATAGTTCCTTTGTGAACTTAACAGACGATATATCATATATATATATATACGCTGCGACAATAAGTACTCTGACTTACTGTATAAGTAATACACAAAATATCAACAGTCAACAATCAACAATCAAGCCTCATTTGGTATGCAGGTAGGACTCTCTCACTACAATTAAATATATATTTATTTATATTATTATTATATATTAAAAGGCTTCTCCCCCATTTCCATTCTCATTAATATTCAAGTTCAACAGAAACAGAAGCAAAAGCAGCAGCAGCAGCAACCACAGAACAAGACGAGTGAAAAAAAATGCATATGTGGGGGTGATTGAGAATCCATAAAATCCACATGTGTGAGATGAACATGAACATGAAGATGGACTATCTGGATTCTGGACGATGAAAACATGACCAAGTTTTATGTAACCGCAAACCAAACAAGAAATGCAAAAAAAACAAGACACTGCAACGTTTTTGACCCAAACAAAGAAAACGTCAGCATGAAATGAACAAAAAGCCATAAATTTGAAGACAGTTTGTCTCGTTTTCATTCTCTCGCTGTACAAAAAATCCAAACACACACACACACACACACACAGCAGAAGTTGAAGTTGAAGTTGATAATTTCCTATATACAGATATTTTACATTGACACTGTCCTTACTCGTGTCATTCTGGATTGTGTGTATACTTATGTGTATTATGTTATCGTATGCATCTATATCTTTCACTCGTCTCTCTCTTGTCGGCATTTTCCATTTCCCAATGTTGTTTCCCCAGTGTTGACCGTTTTCCAACCCATTTTTTCCCCTACCCCAAAAAGTTCCTATTCAAATCTCACATGGAGAATGATGTTTATTCCGTGTGGGAAAGCCCGCACTGTGTTTCTCGTTTAAGGTTTCCCAAATCAAGTGATGATTCGACGTGTGTTTCTGTGTACAAAAGTACAAACACAAACACAAAGCAGTTATGAGTATTTATATAAAAGGGATGAATGACAAAAGTAAATATTTTTGTGTGTGTATGTGGATTTGAATATTTCAAGGGAAACGACTTGAAGATTACAAGAAGATGTGCTTAAATGTTATATCTTATACTTGTAATTTACAAGGAACGTTATAAATTTACATTTTACACACACATTTAACAATTTGCCCTGTAACATTTAACATTTCGGAGCTAATTTACATGTACATGATATGTGGAGACGAACCTGTTAAAGTTAGAGTTAATGAGACGAGACGAGAGATATGAGATTCGAAACTCGTCAGCCACTTGACTCTGACTGCACATGTGTTTGTGTGTGTGATGCGCTCACGGTTGATTTCGTACCAGTTTTGTTTTGACGAGAACGACGACCATTTCCTTATTATATCTTATCATTTTGCTTTATATGTATACTTCTTATGAGTATGACCAAAAAACGCTTGAAGACAATTGTACATTATAATGACCAACAAGCAAGACAGAGTTTTTGTGAGTTTCGTACTCTGTTTCGACACCAATAATAATAATATCACCATTAGGAGAATCACGAGAAAAAAACGAAACGAGTTTGGATTCTTTGATTGTGATTATTTTGTCAAATATGTTGTGTAACACAGTGTGTATACAAAGTCTCACAATGTCATTCTGATGGCTTTGACTTGATAAAAAAGTGAATTCCAATATGTACATAAGAAGCTTTTAATCCAATCAATATTTCCAGTTGTTCCATGTTCCATCAAAATTGGTTTGGATATTAAATTTCATTAAATAAATATGAATTTAAATTTAAATGAACACAGACATTCAAATTGTCAACTGGAACTCGAGGGAAATTTATGAGAGAGAGAGAGAGAAAAGTGGAAGGAAACTCTGCGGATCGTGGCCTTGCCCCAGGTGGAATGAAATGAAATGAGGAATTGAATTTGAAGTAAACGCAACAACACTAAATGCACACAAATATAATAATAAAAATGTGCAGCACAGTGTGCCATTAATTTTATCTGTGATTTTATGGCTTTTTGAGAGAGAGTCCAAGAAAAAAATGGAAAGAATGCGGACGACTGAGGACGTTAATTTTAAGGGGATTCCACACAGTTGACATGAGGACAAGACAAATGGGACGCCAATTAAACTCCTCAGATTTATATATCTGTAATGTGCACATGATGAGATGCGATGCGATGGAAAGTCGTTTCAGTCGTTTCAAAATGAAATTTTTTCCAGGTATATATAAATGTGTGTGAAAAAATCGTAAAAGACTCTTCTTCTTCTTCTTTTTCTTTTTCTTCTATTAGTTGAGCATGTAAATTTCCTTTGACATATGTACACAAAGACAAACACAGACAGTTTTGGTATTATATAGCGTGTATATGGTATTTACTATTTACAGTCGATTGGTCATGCAGCTATCTCACTCTCACTCACTCTCTCACACACATACACATGTATACACACATTATTTTCAAGATCAAGGTAGAAGTGACAATGTGAAAACCCAAAACAAGTGAGAGTCTATAAAAAAACGAGAGTTATTACATACCAATAAAAAGATATTTTTTTCCTCTGGAAAACTTGTTGGTTGTGTAATCGAATTAGGCAAATTTCGAATGTGTGTTATATTTGCTATACAAAAGAGAGCTCAAATTCAACTATAGAATCACAGACGTCTATAGAAAATTCCTTCACACAAACAAATAAGCAATTCAAAATTATAGGTAAACAAAGACGTTTTTCAAAGAAACAACACTTTTTTTTTTTTTGTATGGAGGCGAGCATGAAAAGTACTTATATTTCGTACATATATACGAAATGGAAATTTGTCATGAGACGCGCAGCAATATACAATTACATTTACAATATGTAAATATAGAATTTTCTGTATGAATTCACATTGTATTTTTTCTGCGGGTCTCACTATATACATATTTTATTCATACAGAAAATTTGACTAGAATTGTTTTACAGACACACATATAGGTATACTTCTGTATATATATATAGATACATATCGTCTGTTAAGTTCACAAACGAACTATAACGATTTTCCTTAATTTCGAAAATGCGACGACTGCGTCCGTCTCGTTGTGAGTAAAATTGTGAAAAAATTCAGGGTCAAAGAAAAGGTCATGGCAGACAATCATGTTTCAGGCCCCAAAGCTCCATCTTGAGCCATTTGACCTTTGAAGCAGGTCAACGAAATTAAGGAAAATAATCATAGTTCCTTTGTGAACTTAACAGACGATATGTATTTTAAGCATGGTCGATTCTTCACACGTTTCAATCCCCGTAACATACAGAAATCCTGCCAGAAAAACCATATATGTATCCTGATAGTCTCATTATAATTATACAAAATGGAGATTTCCTCATTCCAATCGCTAATCTTTGATGAATGTAAATTGATTGCAGTTTATATGCATATGGTAGGAAATTACTCGTGACCAAATCCAAATTTATATCGCAATAGTGTTGAATGAACTAGAGAAATGAGGAAAATTTGAGGATTTTTGACAAACACAACACAGAGAGCGATGACGTTGAGTATTGGCAAAGACAAAAGAAACTTTAAATCTTTATACACACACACACATCCATTTATTTTATGAAACTGATCGACATTTCGTCGGACGAGTTGTTCGCAAATTTGAAAAACGGTTATTAGGAAAATCATGAATAAAGTGAGGTCACAATAAAGTATTTGATATCATATTTAATAATGGCATTCAGCAAAATTGATTCAATTTATCCAGAAAACATTGTAAAAAGGACGGCACTATTTTTGCGTATTTCAACATGAACATGTACATAAAATTTACATTTCAGTTATATGTGACCAAGAAACGTGCAAAAAACAAAAACACAAAAACCTTCATGTAGGTATAATTTCTTGACGTTTTCTGAATACGACGTTTGTCAATGCGTAATAATAACGGTGAATTCGGACTTGAGTCCAAAATTGTTATGTATACAGTGTGTGCAAATTATTTATGGACAGTTTCTTATGACAGTATTTACCGATTGTTGTTTTACATGTGAGTACATATTAAGCTTATTCTATAAATAATTTGCACACAAGATAAAGTTAACGCAATCAAGCTTTTATTAATCCACATTTAATTACGACCAACATATAGAAAGCTTCAGCTAGCATCCTTTGGATGGGCAGTCTTAAATTGTATACACGGCAAACATTTTGAGGTTTCAGAGGGAATTACTTAGAATTACAACATTCAAAAATTTGATGTATATATGTATGACAGGTTATTCCGAGAAATGTTTCAAAATTTTGAGCAATGTCGTATGTATATTTGCTATAGAAACGTGTCTGGCATCTATATGTATATATAGTATTCCGGAGAAAATACGGGTTAAACTTAAACCTAGGAAAAAAATTGTATGTTCAGCAGGTAAATAAATCAGACTCCGTCCAAATCGATAAAGATTTGACCGATTTATGATTTTGTTTAAATGTTGGAGGCTTTAGCAAGCAAATACAGCCATTATTCATTTTATTGAGAAAATCCCAACTTTTAAAAGTGTATAAAGACAAATTTATTTTCTATAGTCAAAATCCCAAATCGGGACAAAAATTGTAAGGTAAGTATATATACATGAACTTTTTATTTCCATCCCAATCTATCGTAGTCATCTATAAAGTCCATGGACTCAAAAAGGTTCTTTAAATGTAGTTAAAGAACCTTTTGCCTTTTTATTTCCCGAGAAAAACTCTAATTTTTGACTTGCAAAAAAAAAAATGATTTAGACACATTTTTTGACCCATTTGCATATTCTAGTACGTCAAATTCTCCATTTATTGAACATTTGAGTTCAAATTCAGTCAATTTCTATATACCGTAAGACTTGGATTAACAGCCAAGGCTAGTGTCTACAATTCTTGAAATTGTCCAAAAAACCAAGGATAACTCGATAGCATTACGGTAAATGGCTGGACACTATATAGATAAAACCAACGAAAAAACTAGGCTAATAATTGAGGTATAGGTTTGTAATCTGGGGAGTATGTTTTGAATTCAAGTTTTACGGTATAGTTCAAATCCTCCAGTAAATTCCAATTTTGCATTCATTTCTTCATTATGAAATAATTTTAGTCTCAATTCTCTTGCTTTGGGAAATTCCCTTTTGACTTTTCCAAAGAGAAAATTCAATTCAACTGGAAACTGAAAACAGCCTCAGTCTGTTTTTGCTAGCCAGCGGCGAGGGTGAAAAGTGAAAGTGAAGTCTAATACTTTTTCTAATACATACAAAACAAAAATAGCCATGAGGATGAATTTCTTAAGTGGATTTGTGGACTGTCTTAAAACGACAGATGGGAGGATGATTTTCAAGTTGAGTGGTCACCATCAGTCCATTGAACACTCAAAGAAGCAGAAAAGGATGAATCAAGTTCCAACTCTCAAAAATCAAAAAGTACAGCTCAATGGAAGTCTGAAATACAATTTCCGGATGATTTCCATCATTGGCTGGCTTGGGATTTTCCCTTTGAAGTTTGATCCAAATCGTGACGGCAGCGGTCGACTCCAAATGGATCACCACCCCATAAAATCCATTCAATTTTGGTTTTGGCTCCTCACTGCTGCCCTCCGTCAAATTTCCATCACCGTCATTGGCATCCATTCCGCCGTTCGATTGAGCAATTGGTTCCAACACCAACAAGACAATCATCATCCAAAATCCGGGAATTTGAACGATTCCCTTGAAAATGCTCTGGATTTTGACGTGACTGCGGAGCTCAATCGGACACTCATCATGATTTTCACGTCCTTTGGGACTGGAATCGTTCTCTTTGGCTATTGGCACATTTCCAACTCGAATCATTTGGACACCCAATGCATTATTTTCAACTCCCTTGTAGATCAGGATCATCAGGATCCGCGTTTGAATTCAAATGACCCGGGAACACTAATCTCAAGTGCAGCAGGGCAACGTTGGAAATCCCCCAGAGAAGTCCTCATGGCCTATTTCCCGTTCATCTTGTACTCAGCATTGATTGCGCTCGTCGTGACGATGGTGATAGATCCGGGAATGCCCTGTTTCGTCCTCTCTCTCCTCACCCCAATTAATTTCAATGATTTCTCCTCCTCATGTCTCCTCCTTGTCCCACTGTTCGCCCTCCCGGATTTGCTCATGGGATTTTTCTTTGGGACCGTCATTTATTTTTACACCTTCTCCATGCTCTTCTTCATGGATGAGACTCAGCGGAACTTGGGGAGCCTCCTTAAATGGTCATGTAATTCAAATTCAAATTCACATTCCCAGAATGTTTTTAAATTCCCCGCGGTGGCGGATTTGGAATGGATCATCCGAACTATCCGTCGTTTGCAGCTCCAGCTCCTCCTCTTCAATATGAATTCTTCATGGTGTATTTACGGGGCGAAGTTAGTTTCGTTGGCAGGCGCCATCTCGGCGGGCTTTTCATGTATCAAAATGATTCAAATTAGTTGGCTGTACAGTGGAGTTCATGGAAACATTTTCCTTCAGTGTGTTTCCATGTTCAATCTCCTTTTCAATCGAGCTTTCCGCATCCCAAGTCTCATTCAGGAATTTAAAAGAGGGACTTTGATGCAGTCGCAGTCACAATCAAAATCATCACACCAGTATCGAGAAATGTACAATGAGAGGAACAGGAGTACGAACAAGGACAAGAACAAGGACAAGAGAAAATCCGAATTTGAACGAAAACAGATCAAAATGAGGAAAAGAATTGTTCAATCCATTCCGGCTTTATGCATTCAAGCTGGATTGTATAATTTGGAGAGAGAGTCCACTTTGATTTTCCTCGGGTTTGTCCTCCAGCAAATCTCCAGTCTTCTCATATATTTCGAGTAAAATATAGGAATATCCTCACATCACATCACATCATTCAGAGAGTCCGGATGAGAAAGAGAATAAGAATAATGAAAGTGTTCAGGTGTCCCATAAGAAAGTACCCAATTTGTGTGCGTGCGCAGCGGAAAAGTGAGACCTTCTTCTGGGACAGTCTGATTGCGATTCTCGACTATATTATATAAAAAGGAAATTTGTTTGGTTTTCAGTTCATTCTTCATTTCTCAATGAGTCGCAGTTTGAATTTGTCGACTCTCGCTTTCATTTAAAAACCAGTTGAATACCTATAGTTCACACTGTGTTTAGTAGCTCAAAGCCAGGATTTGTGTCATCATCATCATTACATTAATGTACTACGCATGCGCAGACTGTGACTGTGGAATTCATATTTTTATGACTGATTGTTTTGATGTGGCAAGTGTTCATTGTCGTATTGTGTTGTGTGTGGACTTTCCTCTCATTTGATTCATAAGAATGTGGTGTGTGCGTGTGTGGACATTTTACATTGTAAATGCTCAAAGTTCAAATTTACTATGCATTTTCATCCCCACGTCAAATTGAGCTTTCCAATCCGGATTTATAGTTTTTGACCTTTGGCGTCAGCGTTTGCGTGTGAGGAAACAACATGAAATTTGACTTGTCGTGAGTGTTTGACGTTTGAATATCCATTAAATTAATGGATTAGATAATTAAATATTGAGTTTCTTTTTGAAATATCTGTATTTACTATTAATTAAATTGAGTAACTGCATCGAGTCCATTTACTTCCTATATTATAGATTTCGATCCTGGACTTTCCTATTGTTTCTAGTCATCCTTGGATTCTCAATGGAGGAATGTGAGGGCAAACGATTATTTAAATCCAGGGCAAAACAGGTACAAAAAAAAACTGGCTGGAAATCTTCTCATATTAAATTAACTAACTATAAACAAAAAATTTTCAAATCTTTATTCCCCCGCACACACAGTCTTGTGAGAATCAACCGGACAAAACGACGTGTAAAATCCCACCGGAGAATAAAAAAGGGAAATGTCTTGAAGGGTCTTGTATTGTGGTGGCATCAACTTAAATTCCTCTCTCATAACCCCGCAAACTTTTATTCACTTATTTTACCAAGGATATCTCGGCAGAACAAATAACAATTACAAAATAAATAAATTACTTTCTTTTTCAATTTCCTTTTGTCAATTACTTTTATTTCTATTTATATTATATGAAGTTGTGGCTAAGAAAACACGCCACATACCAGTATCTAGAGAAGTCGAGATATTCGAGTTTGAATGTCGAGCATAATTTAACAGCGACTCGCGCTCCGTTTGAATGAAACGGTTTCATTGAATTTCAGAGATTTCCTTGAACTCTGCTTGAGTCAATGAGCAAACCACACTGACAAATATCCATAAGTAAACAAAGACTTAGACAATTTCTAATATGAATATGTATATAATACATAACATTCAACTGAGTTAAACAAACACTTATAGTTCTCAATATATATGCAAAAGTATATACAATGGATTCTTTTGTTTTCACAATCAAGAAATTTAAATAACAATTCCAATTATGATTATAACTCAAAATTGTTTTTTAAAACCAAAGAAAAACGAAAAAGACAACTTATAGAATTCGATTATGAAAGATTTTTGATTTTTTTGATGACTTTCTCATGGATTGGTGAGGAGAAGATCGACGGTGCCTTCAAAAATATTTTGCAATCCGGACGCAACAAATCCCTTGTCACAAAATGCAAAGGATCCCACCTTGATTTTGAGTGGAGTGAAGGACTTGAGATACTTGTCAAAGAGCCGACTATTCCTCGGTTGACGCCTCCAATAGTTCAGGGTGTGATGTGATTTTTCATAGATCCCTCCAGCTTTCCGGCTCCCAACGATGTAGACATTCAGATTGTTGACGACACTGCTGCTGATGGTCACCTTGAATAAAATGGAGTCCGTCCGGATGGCCAAATAAATGGGGATCCCCGTGGAGGAGGAAATTGTTTGGAACATGAGGAAAACATGCCACGTCACTTGATGAAGGTGAATCAAAAGGATTGAGAGCATCCGATGAGTTTGCACAAAACCATGTGGAGAGCGCAGGCGCTCTCTCGTCCAATAAGAAACCGATCCCAAATCCGAATCTAACCGAGTCTCCATTCTAAAAAAACAACCAATAATACACATAATTAAACAATAGAAATAATTTATTTTACATGGAATTATAAATTGAAATGAAAAATAAATGAGACTTGAGCTCGTTCAGAATGTTGTTGATGCTGAAGAGAATGGGGCAGAAAACGAAGCCCCACAGAAAAATCTGTGTGAGGAGAATGATGATCAAGTAAATGAAGATGATCGTGTTGAGGATGATAATTCCATAGTCGACGAGTGAGAATTTCTCGGCCGTGCTGCTGTGGCTGCTCAGGATGGGAATCAAATTCCCTGAATGATTGGGTTGGAATGAAATGTAGAGTGTTCCCAGAATGTTCATGGTCGCCACGTAGTAATTAATGGCCATGAAAATCCCACACACGTCCAACCACTTTCGGCTCTCCCGTTTCTTTTCTTTTGACTTGAACATCCGTTCGAATCGAGAGACGAACTCAAGGCTTTTCACAAAAGCAGGAGGGATATCTTTGTACGAGAGAAACGTACAGATTTGTAAGGAGACAGACATGAAAATGGCGAGAATCATAAATCCGACTATAAACTTCTCTTCCGTCTTTTGATTCTTCACAGGTAAATTGTGCATGCGGAAGAGTCGGTAGCTGAGTATGAAGATGGCCAAGACAGACAAGAAGAAGCTGAAAATCCAACTGCCGAATTGAACCTTGGATTTGGTGATGGACAGAGAATTGGTGGAGGCGTCCCATTTGTACGGTAAACACCAGAAGTATTGACCCCAAATGAATCCTTTCACCATGAACTCTCTCGTCAAATCTCCAATCAACATTTTCCACTTGTTTTTTTCGTTCGTCGGTCTGTGAACAAAGACTTAAAGATTTCTTGGACTTTTTTGTGGAGGATTTTCTGGATTTCTTTGGAGGAATTATATAAAGAACTGAACTGAATTGAAGGGAGCGCACGGAAACACAGTTTCTGCGAGGAAACAAGGAGACACAGAAATTAGGAGCTTTGAAAACCCATCCTTTGGCAAATAAACTAAATAGAAATCCAATCATCATAAAATCATTAATCATGATTGGAACGAGAACAAAATTGAAATTTTCATAGAAAACAAGTTTTTTAAGTCGGAGATCCAATTCAAAAAAAAAAAATTAGCATATTATAGAGCCGCGTAATAGATTTGAATTGAATTCGAATCACATGAATACATATGAATTCAAATCATTTGTGTATATACCAATAGGTTTTTGAGTGGGCTTTAATCTGTATATAAAAATGACTAAATGTAATGTAGTTTCTCCGTCCGTGCCCAATTCCAAACTCCACATAATAATGTCAGAACCACACATACGCGAATACCGTTTCAGTCATCTATACTATAATTTCAAAGCAAACGAAACTTCAGCTCCACACACAAATATATTTAATGTTCAGTCACTGAACTTTTCAGTGAAATAAGAAAAACAAAATTTCTGAGAAAACACAAGCACAACGATTTCGGGAGCTTTGAGAACCAAAACTTTGAGCAAATAAACCAAAGGACAAATGAAAAAGCAATCAAACATTTATGTAAATAACCACAAGAAAATTATGAAATGAAGATATTCAGCTAGAAATTCAATTTACCCCAAAATCCGAGATCAAATCCAATCCAAACCGAATACTCCTTCGTTTTCTTCAATTATATAATGTAAATACCTATATACTACAAATAAATTTTGCTCGGGCTCAGAAATTCTAAATGGCTATAAGGGCCGTTTCTTGGTTTTGGGCGCGCCCTGGGCAAAATATCTCAGTGCCCTGGCCAAGAAAAATGGCGCCCTATGCTAAATTCAATTTGTTTGTTTTGGATATTTTACGGTGTTTCGAGTTAAATTATATGGCTGTGAAATATTTGCAATTTTTTTACAAATTTCTTACTTTTCCTATAAAATAGCCCATGTTTTTCTGCATATTAATATGCAAAAAATTGAAAAATGGTATGCGGCGTGTTTTATTATCCACAACTTCATATATACTTGAGGTCATTTTTGGTTTTCATTTCAATGACTCGGAATATTAATCGGAATGACCAAAATTTTATCAAAATGTGATGAGGAGACTGCAAACTTGCTTCGTAATGAAATCCACAAACAAGGGCGTGGACTCCCGTTCTAAACTATATGAAAGGAACCAATCCTAATGCCCACGTTCGGTACGGAGCGGATCTGTCGCTGAACAAAATCCCGGGAGGATTTGAGCCCGAGCTTTTGAGACGACGTGACCAGGATTTCATTTTTTTAAACTGGAGCATTCGGATGGGGGCTGAGAAGGCTCGGTCATAAATAGCCGTGAACAGAATCGTAATATACACTGCTGCCACCGTCCCAAAGACGGACGAGAAAAAGTGTTGAGTGAGGAAGGAACGGAGGAGGGCAAAATACCAGCTGGTGCTGGTGGACACGGCCATCAAATAATTCCGGAACGTGTGAAGATAATGTACGAGTGAATGGAATTAAAGAACTTGAGCTGGAGCTCCATCTGCCGGCCTTTCCCACACTGTTCGAACATGGACTGGAAATCCACCTTAAAGTCTTTCAACCTATACCATATATTTTTAAAAATGCAGATAAATGCAAAAAAAAAAAAATGCAGAAAAATCTCCATTAAACAATTAAAGTCGTTCGTTCACGGTTCAGCGTATGGAAGGAGAGTTAATGGAGTTTCCGGTATATTGTTGTTGGCTGCACAAACCTTGAGCCAGTCGTTAACAGGTTAACACAGCATAGAGGAGTCCATTGAAGAAGAAAAAAATGTCCATATAGAAGTCGGGGCCAACCTCGTTGGAGGATTCGAATCCGACCGGAAGTCATGTCAAACGCCATGGGGAGGAATCCAATAGTGTGGACATGCGAAAGAAGGACAAGTAATTCACGTACAAATCCTCTTTACGAATCATTTCTCTCTGCAGTATTTAAATCTATAATCTATACATGTATAGATGTCATTTTCAAATTCAAATTCAAATGCAGCCCGGATTTTCCTTTGACAAGGATTTTGAAGAAAAAAATGACCTGGAATTTTGGGCTTCGGTTTCGGCAAACTCTGCTCACACTATATCGAAAAGTCCACAGGAAAAAAGTCTAGACAAAATAGCCGGATGATTTGACTTGAGCCGAACAGAATGGACTCAATTCTCATTTCTGCCCGTTTACATTTTGTAATTGCTTAATTGTGGTTTTATTGTTTGGGCTGAAGCTGAAACTCCGTGACGTTTTTAAGGACGACCTGTGAGTATTTAATTGAGGGCATATATCCTCAAATTTCCATTTCACCAGCAGTGACCGTAACATGGATTTCGGGTGTCCAAAGCTCGTCAATGTTGGCAAGGAAATGGGTAAAATATTATTGTATTTGAATGACAATTCCCGGAGCCGCGGAATGGAAATGACACAGTTTGGCAGTCGGGAAATTAGAATTTCAAATGTAAAATGCTCTTGTTCAATGAAAACGGGAGTTCGGAATAATTAATAATTCATAATTCATAAATTCAAAATGATTGCTCTGATAAAATCGCTTCAATGGCCGAGTCTGAAAATTTTAATTGCGCGTTTTAGTTCATATAGTTCCCAATTTTATATTACGAGTTGAAAAATTAAAATTGAAATGCAAGGGAAAATGGAAGGGCTTTTTAATTTTGCGGCATTTGGCATTTCGAATTTTTCATCTATAGAAGATTCATTGGTTGAAATGATTCGGGAAAGAACGTGATGTTTTTGGTTCAACCCACAGAAATGGATTTTTATTCAAAAAAATAATGGGCTCCGTATATGATTAAGCTCGTTTTATACATAAATAGATGCGGTACATAAATAGATTGTGCATTTCGTTTGAAGCGAGTCGTTTTATGGAGAATTCAATGCCCACAAGATTGTTTCCGAATCCGAGTCGGAATTGAGCATTTGACGAAATAAATAAATACATGTATTAAGAGGATTTGGCAGTTTTATACATAGTTTTAAAGGAAATCGTTTGGATTAGCGAGCTTTGGCTATTTGTATATATGTAGAAATGAACAGGATTTACATTTAAGTAGGTACGATATATATATTTAAGTTAAACCCGCTCTGACGGATCCACGAGGTCACTTCCAGCTGGTATAGTAAATTTCAAGGCGGGCCATCGTTGTGACATTTTGTCCACGGGAGAGAATCCAAGACAATTGAGGATCATGATGATGAGGACGAAAATGGCTGGGAGCAGGAAAACTGCTGCTATCACGTACGCAATCGGAGTCCCAATCAGACAGATGAGAATGGCAGCAATGAGGAAAACGAGGAGGACAGCCAAATTAATGGCGAAGGCACAGCACGTCAATCCTTTCCACACACACACACACACAAAAAAAGACAATAGTAAACTTTCAAATTCCAAATTCCAACTTTCAGACCTCCATCAGATTTTTCGTTATGTTTTGCCTCATTTTCCCATTGAAAATCGACATTTGACAATTCCACACATTGATTTTGATTGAATTCTACAAAAAAAAATGCCAGAGGGAATTAATTGATTGATGGAAATTCCATAACTTACTTCCACACATTTCCTTGAATTCTCCCACACAAAAATCCAAATCCCAAAGTCGGATGATTTGTATGTAAGTTACTTCCGATTTTGGACAGTAACGAGTCCACCGCGGAAAATGAGAACAGAAATTTTACACACAAAACAAGACGGATACGAAAAAACTGAACCACATTGTCCGGCTTTCACACACGTGCACAAACAATGAGAAATGTGAGAAATGACCTAATCAACTGAAAATTCCACAAATCTCCACAGAAATCTTGACTCCCCTCACTTCACTTCATAACTCAATACCAATGGCACACACTTAAATCTTAATTACGATGAGAATTCCACTGTAAATCTATATAAACTGCATGTGTGAGGATCTGAAAATGAAAACTTGTGTTTTTCGGGAATTATATACTCAACACATTGGATTTTCAACAAATGATTTGTGATTTTTGATTTTGCTCATTCAATCCTGTTGGAATTGTTTATCTCGCTCTCGCTCTTCCTATATACTTTTGACTGTATACAGAATGGACGATACACGTGTGTGTGTGTGTGTGCGTAGGAAATGCAATGCAATTTTAAATGCGGGGGAGAATCTCTGCCTACGACAAATACAAATCTGCTCGTTCTTTGGACGATACACTCCTACGATCACAAACGCCCACGAAAACTTCATAAAAAAGCACAGCTATATATCGTATAGCTATATATTATAAGATAGGTACACGAAATTGGAGGAATTTGCACATTGGATTTGGAGTCATTGGAAAACTTGAAGACTCAGAAGACTCGAAGACTAAAGCGAAACGAAAAGGTGAGCAGAGCAATGAGATGGAAAAAGATTGTGGAGCTCAGAATTTTCCATAGCTATATATCTATATAGAGATCTTATATAGAGAGAGAGAAGAGAGAGAAGAGAGATACACACAGCTGACGAGGGAGAGATGAAGTCATATAATATAATATAAAGTAGGTCAAGACAAAACTCTTTTCGTTCTTCCCTCGTCGCACTTGGCACTGTGTGTGAACAAGTTGCCTGTGATTTTTTTGCCCTCTCTTACATCTTGCTCACACAGACTCAAAAATACTCGCTCTGTGTGTGTATGTGTGTGTTTACGGGACACCCACGCCCGTACATGGGCAACACAACTCCCCAACTGCCAACTGCCAAATTCACTTTCACTCCACACACGAAAAAAATAATAAACAAACAACACACAATGAGATATTTTCAACTGTTATATATATCGTCTGTTAAGTTCACAAACGAACTATATAAGGATTTTCCTTAATTTTCGGAAATGCTCCTACTGCGTCCGTCTTTGTGGGTAAAATTGTGAAAAAATTCAGGGTGACAGAAAAGGTCATGACAGACAATTAAATGTCGAAGGACCCAAAACTCCATCTTGAGCCATTTGACCTTTGGAGCAGGTCAACGAAATTAAGGAAAATAATTATAGTTCGTTTGTGAACTTAACAGACGATATCTTATATGTATTCGAGTTGGAGTTATATAGAAAGGAGATGAAATGAGATGCAACACACGTGGAGCAAAGAAAAAAGAAATATAAATATACACATGAAAAAACATATCATATGGATTTTAATTTTAATGACTTGAAAACGAACGACGTGGGAATTAAACCTAATAGAATTAAGTACGATACGGTAAAACGTATCGTATGGACCAAATAATGGGGGAAATCGTAATTAAATTAGTCGACTCATTGTCAGTCGAATGAATATGCAACAATCAAACCCTAACACATCTTAATTAACATCAGTATCCATTAATTATGTGGGGTGCATTTAATTCTCAAGTAAGTATCTGTTCTGCTGTATATATTCCAGCAATGTATCAATATCAATGCAATTTTAAAATCTACAATCTTTCTGGTGTGTCACAAATATCGTCATGATGCATTTATATACGTTGGATTTCCTTCACCTTTGACCTCATATGATTATAAAAATAAATCAGTTGATGTTTATGTGTATATTTATGAGTGGCTTCGTGGGAGCAGATACATACATATAGAAAACTCACATAATAACATAATAAAATAATACTACAATATATCGTCTGTTAAGTTAAAAAAAGGACGATAATCGTTTGGCCCCAGAGGGTGAATACACGTTGTGTGCATACGCATATGCTGCGTCGGGTGCCAAACGATTATCGACCTTTTTTGAACTTAACAGACGATATGTACAACGATGGATTTCCATTTCCATAATCTCAATCGATTAAGAATATTAAGATTAGGAAAATGAGTTTATTTTTGCAAATTGCAAATTGTACACATTGAACATTTGAATATAGTGAAAGAGAATTTAGGCATATTTAGTTCAGTTTGACTTTGACGTTGACTTCAAGTGACGAAACAACCGGGATTTGGGATTTAAACCCATCCACACAGCTTTTCACAATCAGTCGCTTGGAATATAAAATCAATCACAAAACTGCCAAAACTAAACTGCCCACAAAAGTCAACACGTTCGAATTCGATCGAACCCCTCGACAACTCGCTTTGTAAGAAATTCATTCTAAAAACTATATCATAATTAAATTATTGTTGGTTGTTTCTGTATTTTGATTTTGTTCCAAAATTGCTATTGCGTGTTTTTACGTGCATACGAATGTGGCTTTCATTTTCTTTGTTCGGTTTGAATTTTCTACACAGTCAAAAGTCTTGCGTCAGATTTTCCCTTTCATGTATGATTCATAATTTGTTTGTTTTACCACACTTTTCCTTTTCCTTTTGTGGATTTTCAGGAGTTGACACGAAATTCAATCGTTC
The DNA here is from genome assembly GCA_034699125.1 of Gisinianus flammeolus. NCBI lineage: Eukaryota > Metazoa > Arthropoda > Collembola > Symphypleona > Katiannidae > Gisinianus > Gisinianus flammeolus. The sequence continues at coordinate 6,275 of JAIUND010001874.1, read as the reverse complement.
GACTGTTTTTGACAATGACAATGAAAATCTCCCCTATTTTCCGTCTGGTTGTCATGGTTTCGTATTATATCCTATAGACATTTTTCAATTAAATAAATGAAAATTAAATAAAAGAAAATTAAATAAAGTATTCATCAATCACGTATATGGTGTAGTCAAGACATGAATGTAGTGACGTCAGCAGTACTCACATTCACGAGCAACGATAGTAAGTACGTCCTTTGGATCAGGAAAGGAACCGAATTCGGTGAGGAGGTCACCTGCCTGCCGAGCAACAAGGACGAGGCGACACCATGCTTTCGTCGTGCTGGTCGGAGTATTATAGAGAATATTTTGTGCCAGAGTTTTAATGTATCAAAAACGCTATGACGGATGACGGAAGTGAGACAGCCGTCTCCTCCATCTCATTAAAAGAATCATGACTTTCTTCCGAAAGTCAACTCGATGGTCAGACGAGTTGAGGAAGGAAACAGCATTAGGGGGGTATCTTCCGGTTGAAACGCGATGGAGTTTCCTCGTGAACATGCTGGAACGTCTGGGAAATGTAAGACACAGAATTGATAATTAATTTAAATTACATATTGCATTGCAATCTGTAGGACAATTAATGTCATATTGTTTCGAGAGTACAATGATATGAATTGTTATTATGACTATTATAAAATCACAAGCATTACTCGTCTCACATTTTCTGCATTCATGTTTGTATTACTCTGATTTTTGTGACATTGTTGCAGTCGTCCTTCCTCAAGGGAATTCGGAAAGTGTTGACTGACGCTGTCAATGAATACGAATTGGCTGCGGCTAAACGAAAGGATAAGACGAAGCCCTTGAAGATGAAAAAACCACCACCAGTTCCGTCACCTATTTCCTACGATCGCTGTATTGAACTCCATGTCCTCTTGAAACCCCTGCAGGTCATGACCGACCGACTCCAGAGCGATGGGTTAACGGCTCATGAGGTACTCTATCTGTTCGTGGACAAATACAGAGGTACATATTTTTATTAAATTTATTAAATAGCAATATGAAATATATATTAAATATCATATATTAAATATAGTAAATCAATATGTATTAAATATGTATTCCCACCTCATGTCATAACAAATGAATAATAATATGATAAATGTATATACGTGTGCAACAGCAATTGAAGAAGTAGTTCCAAATAGTTCTGCCTCATCCGATTGCGATGTTCCAGCGAGATTCAGTCTGTTCTTCCCCGAGTTGAAAATTAATTTGCTTAGAGCCCTCATCAAGAAATTCACGGAGCAAAAGGTATTCAAATCCGATGCACACATAATGACATCTTTCCTGGATCCGTCGCAAAAACTTATCACTGTCAAAGGTCATTGCAAAATGAATTAGAAATAGTTATAAGTTATCAGTAATTATAATGACTACACATGTACACATAAGGTAATATTGTAATGTACAACAGTTACTAATACAATACAATATTTGAATATGTACCTTGCAGTTCTTGCCAAACTTTTGGAGGAAGAAATTCCCCAGGGAATCCTTGAGTCGAAGGATTTCGATACACTCGATGGGGCCCTCCTCCGGATTCAAGAAATATACAATACGGAGAAGAGTAAAGTAAAGGCAGCTCGTCAGCAAATAAATTCACAGCCATGCCGATATGCCCATTTGAACGAGTCGGATCTGGCCATATCAGAGCATTCCGAAGTGGATTCATACCGGTCAATCCCGAGATCTGCAACCGGAACATCGGTGACGGAGTTTTGGATCACCCACGAGGAGAACTGGCCAGTTCTGGCTCGATTGGCTCGCCTCTATCATCCCATTCCGGCATCAACTGGAGGTGTGGAAAGGGATTTCAGTGTGAGTAAAAACAAAAATTTTTTGCACAAGGAATTAATTCATCAAGTCATAATTATATTATTAAAATTACGCATCCAATTGCAACAGTTTAAAGTATTTGTAATTTTTGTAATTTTTTTTTTAGGTAAGCGGTTACTTTTGTACTGGCCGGAGAGCCTCCACTAGCCGAGAGAGGTTGGAGGAGATGATAGATGATTCTTGTCCGCCAGCATTACAAGAAACAGATCCAAGTGGCACTGGAAAGTCAAAGACCTAATCGGCGGAAGACGACCAAGACGAGAACCCCCAGAATCTCAGGGATGGATCCCCAAATCGCTGTGGAGCCCACTTCGGGGTCAAGCACTGACCTCAATGTGCCCATTTATTTGTCTCCCACGCAGGATGATCTTCTGGACCAGCCTCTCTATGCGTCAGACGGTCAAGATGAAATTCTTGAACCGTTGTATAGGGAATCACAGGATGATGACGATGAGGCTTCATATTTCTTCAAGTAAATTAAAAATTAAGAATCAACTCTAGGTAAGCCTGACTGATTTACAAATTGTAGCAGACATTATCATTAGTCATGTATTTTAAGTTTTATTACCAAGTCATAATTGGATGTTCAAAAGTTGACTTGGTACATACTTGATATAAATTTGATAAGCGGACTAAAACTCCGACTCCTGATTTCATCCTGTCATCTGAATGTACAAAATGTAAAACATACACAAAATATAATTATTGATTCAATATTAGGATTCCTTATGACTGATTTACAAATTATAACAAACTTTATCATTACTCATGTATTTTAAGTTTTATTATCAAATTATAGTTTGATGTTGTACAGTTTACTCCATATACACTTGATATAAAACTGATAATCATACTAAAATAGAGAACCGGAGATAAGTTCAATAAAATAAATAAAAACAAATAAAAACTATAATTAAAAATGTACATTGATGACGATTGACGATGAATATGATGATGATGACTGTTGATAATATTGATTTATGTTCACTACGAACGGCACGGCATATCTTGATATGGATGTGGAAGAGAAGATCGGCCGTTTTCCCCTTCATTGAACCTAGAGATAAATACGAAGTATCAAGTAGTAGTAGTATCTTTTAAAACTACAGCAATTAGTGACAATACTAATCTTTCAACGCGATATTTATAGTAACAATAGTAAGTATAATTGTGAATAATCACACTTATCATAATAGATAGATAAAAGATACTACTACTACTTCCATGAGTAAGTACATACTCACTATCTTGAATACTTGAACTTGAATTGCAAAAAGGAATTTATTTACCTATAAATAAATCTGTGTATGTGTATGTATATTCTTTTCAAAAAAAAAACCATGAAATGGGCGTAGAAGGCCTAGATTGCCATTCCCATTAAATGTCCGTTTCCATTGTTTTTCCGGGTATTGCCATCCCTAATTAAGTCACTCGGATTAAAAAAAAAATCAATATAAATCAATTGACCTGCAAAAAAATAAACTTAAATTCAAATGTCAATCAATCTCCCACCAAAATAACCAATGGGAAATCCAATGGCATCTTTCGACCATTGAAAGCCTCACTCGGATTAATCACTCAGATTAAGTCCGATTTAAACATAAGTGGACAACAATGGACTCGCTCCTCCCCCGATTATAATCCAATCCAATACCCCATGGGCTTTCACACGTCTGCTGCAAATCACAACAAAAGGGGAAAAATTCTTAACGGCCGGATTATATTTATCTATACAATTTTCTTCTTCGTCATTCAGAACGTGATTATATAAAAAAAATTCTTTGCAGACATTCAAGGAATTTGTTTGCGTCCATCGTAAATTAAAAAAATGAAGGATAACATAATATTATTGGCCACATTTATGATTTGATTTCCGTCTGGCTTTGATTATTATAGGAAAAGGATTTTTACTTTTGTGTGTAAATACGTTCTTCACACGTATAAAAATATATCTGTGTTCAATGAATGGAATAATTAAATTGAGGAAATCCTAATTAAATTATAGTCGAATGAATTTTAAACCAAGAAACCATTAATAGGAATTCACACATTACAGTCAATTCTCGTATGTTCATTTTGTATTCCAATTCCATCAATGTGCAATTGCAATTTTAAAATGCACAATCTTTTCCTGCTCTGGACTCTAAATAGACGAATATGAGTCGTCGGATTTCCTTCACCTCTGACCTCGTCACGATTACACGATTTATAAAATCACAGTTCATCGAGTGACTTTGTGTATAAGCAAATGGAAAACACACAAACAAACACGAAGATTTCAATTTCTAATGACATAATAATAATAATTTCACAATTCAATGTTGTTTAATATATATACGCGTGATATGTTTGTGTACATTTTGCATTAAAGCAGAGCAATGAGACTGAAATATGTAAATATGCACTGCGCACAAACTGTGAGATTGTGGAAATGCATTGAAATCTTTAGAGGAAAAAACGTCTTGATTATATTTATTTATTTTTCTATATAAAATTTCCTTCTTTGTCATTTAAAACATAAATATATAATTTTCTGTAAAAATAACTTATCTGCAGACTTTCAAGGAGTTTCTTTACCTTTACTGACGTCAATCTAAGCATAAAATTAAAAAATGAATGAGATTTCCATTGATTTGTCATTTTTCCGTCTAGCTCAGATTATAGAAAAAGGATTAATGCACATGGCAAATTGTGAACATGGTGATTTTAATTGCATTTAGTTGAGTTTGAGTTTGACTTTGAGTGACGCACTCGGGATTTGGTATTTAAAGCCATTCAGCTCAGTCATTTGGAATAGAATCACTCACAACACACACAACACAACACACACAACACAACTTCCTTTGTAAGACATTTTATCCATACAAAGTTACATTTAAATTATCATTATTTCTCGAAAGATTCTCTTGCTTTTATACACTAACAAATCACTTCCATTTTCTTGGTGGGTTTGGAATTTTCTCCAGTCAAGTCTTCTGCGTCACATTTTTCCTTGCATAATATTTAACTATTTTATTCTTTTTCTTTTTGTGGATTTTCAGGATTTCCCCTTTGAATTATTTGACAAAAAATGACGACGAAAAACTTGCAAATATTCTGCCTGGTTGCCATGGTGACTTTCTACATGATCCTCATCAGCCAATCCGCGATTGTTGGTGGACTTCTTCGTGATCTTATTCCTGCAACTACTAGTGGAAAAGCTACTTATGGTGGACTTACTAATGGAACTGGTGTTTAATAATTAATAATCCCTTATATAAATTTGATTCAAATGTCCATCATTGTTCCATCTTTGGCAACTACTAACAATAAGGACTATTTTGTATACATTGTTAAATTCGATTCGCGAATGTTCAATTCTACACATGCAGTTTTTTATACTGTGTTTCACAAGTTAAGATCATTACTTTTTTTACGCTTTCTCTCCATGTTCGTTTCCATGTTCGTTTCCATGAAAACTATTATATAATTTGAAATAAAAAGATGAGTTTTGTATATATTCATTCATTCATTATTCATTATTCATTTTTGTTCTCATTCAGTCATCAATCACTTTTCTCGGCAGCCTTTTGTTTTCTAAATTCATTCATTTAATGACAAGCAATCGGAAAAGGAAAATTGTTTGGTTGGACGATCCGGATATTTCAAGGAATTTTTTCTAGTGAGTTTTGAAGGGCGGCAGCCCGGGTTGAGTCAACTGACGATGGTTAGACCAAAGTGGATGGGTGAACCTAGAACTTTACATTTTTCTTTTGCTTCCGAGTCCTTATCTAAATATCCTGCCGGTGTATATTGGTCATGATTGCACGATCTAATAAAAGGAGACGCTGGGAGGCGGAGGATCCACGGGGGAGACTGCACGTGACACGATGTCACTGACACAACCACCACCTGTCAGTGACTCGTGACACTAACACGTGATAGTGATGTGTTCGACGTCTTTCCGAGTTGGCAAACTGCGACACTGGAGGATTGAGATAAATCCAGTGCGCAGATTCCACTGACAAATGATCCCAAATGTACTATAGTCAAACCTTCGAAGAGAGGCTGCGAGCTTGGACTATCTGTAGGATTCCTTTGTGGTAATCTGTCACTTTGTGTACTCCAAAGTAAATCGCGTCTCTATCAGACCAATACACGCCTCGACCTTTACATCCTACCTTTACACGACACCAAATACAAACCTGTCCAAAAGTGCCCAAATGTCCAAATCCATAATCAAAGAAACAGAAAGACAAAAAAATTACAATCCAAAATCCATTGAGAATCGAATTAGCGCATATTTTAATTCATATTATTTTTCTAATCCACTAAGAAACACTACAGAAAAATATTATTGTAGAACAGGTCATGAGGGAATATAATGTCGTTTGACCCAAAGCTCCATCTCTAATACTTTGACCTCCAGA
>JAIUND010001873.1:0-29065 GCA_034699125.1 Gisinianus flammeolus | reverse complement strand
AATAAATAAGTTTTGTTCTATCTCATTCCTATCAAAAATGGTCCTTCAACTATTGTTCATATTTGATCAACCTCGTAGCAAAATAAAAAAACAAGTCTGCACCTGGTGCACCGTATTTTGAGCAAATCCCACTTCCAGACTGTCCTATTGCTTTTCAGTATTAAACGCATCAAATGAGGGAAAATCCATTAATTTCTCATTTTCTCTTACTATACGATATTTCAATTCTCCATGTCGAATCTCACCGATTAAAACCGAAAACTTTAATTCTTTGGCTTAAATATTCCACTCACCTGTGCAGACTTGTAAAATGGAGAAAACGACGACACAACTAATTATATTCATGTTTCTTTCAATATTGTTATTGCTCTCTCGTTTATACCAATAGAAATATATTCACAATTGTTCCGTCCGGCTGGCTCTCTTCTCATCTACAAACTAATCTAATTGTTTTCATTGTATACAAAAAACATTTCCTCATTTTGTGAAAGATTTATCGGCCAGAAGGAAAATCATCTCTCGTTCAGAATTGTGTATTCAACTCTCAACTCATGTGTCAATACGAATAATTTTCTAGTTGAAACTGCAGACATTTTTCACGTGCTTCATTTTCTGCGGTTGTTCTGACTGACAAGTCGAGAATTATCGAGAATTATTGGGACCAGAATTATGCAACATTTAAGTTAAATTCCAGAGTATATTGAAATGTTTGAGTAGGAACCACAAACCAAAATGTGATTAATGACTCCGGAATCGCGTGTGAACCCGGAAAAGGGTTCAACAAATTCCAAAATATAGTTAATTTAGTATAGTCAATTTTCTGTATTTAGTGCCGATTGACTAAAAATTTCCTTTGACAGACAAGAATTTTAAACTTCATATTCAAAAGATGAATATGAAAGAGCTGAGAAGGATCTTCATTTAATTTTCTACAACATTGAAAACGATTTTGACGATACATAAATAAAAAATCAAGCAAAATGAGCTTAAAATGAGGACGAAAACGGCGAAAGGATTCAAAAAACAAAATATTTTCAATTATTGACAAAAAGGGAGCTTTAATTTTTTTTTTTTGAGCGGCTCTAAAATGACTTGAAAACTTAAAGCGCCCAATTTCTCGAGGGCATTTTGCTCAGTTTGACGTTTGAAGTTTCCCATCTAGTAAGTTTAAATGATTGCACGCGAATACATACAAAAAACTTGTCATGTTTATTCCGATTGTAGATTTCCCATGCCGTTTTCCAATGTTTCTTCCGTCAGCCAAGTCCAGTCTTTCACGTTGAATCTCTCATTCTCATGCGTCATCAAATGAAATTTCAAAGCGTTCAGCTCTTGTTTGGACTGTGTGGAAACCGAAAAGTACACACCATGAAAATTAGTTAAATTAAATTTGTAACTTCCAATTCTGTGTCCTGATGAATTTCGAAATTTCAACATTTCATTATGAAATGTTCATATATGAAATAAAAAAAACAAACCTTGTGTAAAATGCTGGCAGTGGACTCGATAACGTTCTGCCATTTCCTCAGTTCCTCTCGATAAATGTCTTCTTCTCCCTCCAGCTCAAATTCCAGCCAGTCTGCTTCAGTCATTTCCTCACGTTCACGCCCTTCCGCTTCTAATTGAACTATCCGCACGTACAGAACTATATTGAGAAGAATGAGGAGCGCCATCACAAATGCCAATATCAGTTTAACTGATGTCATTGAAACAAGTCCAAAGAGAACTTGACCAGTGCCGTTTTCATTAGTGAAATTCGACCAAGCCTTTTGATTATTAGAATTTCCTCGTGTAGAAGTAGTAGAATTTGTTGGGACTGCGGGTGCCGGTCTTCTGCTTCTGAGCCGTCGTTTTGCTTGATTCCCAACGCGGGATGTCAAATCCCCTGCTGAAGATGGTTCGGATTTGAATGTACCTTGCGCAGTTCTAGCAAATTCCGTCTCCAATTCTGCTTTAAAGCATGTGTAAAACTCCGATAGACCCCCCCAAGAATACCTCTCTATGAAAACTACAAACAAAATGACATATTTACCAAAATGACGTGCGTGTGTGTGTGTGTTTGTGGTATAAGAAAATTCTCGTGGATTGTGTGTGTGATATTATTATGTATACCTTTGACGATTTTATAGATGGACTTTGTGTACTTGATTTGGTTGACGACGACCAGTTTGGTCTCTCGCTCAGAGACTCGAGTCATACAGAAATGGGAATGGATGAGAAAACTATCGTAGTGCTGAACATTCTTGGAATTTACAGCCTCCACATCCACCGTGTACATTTGACCCGGAGAGTTCACTAGCAAAACCTTATTAAAAACAAAATAAGTATTTCTCTCTCTTTACATATCGTCTGTTAAGTTCACAAACGAACTATGATTATTTACCTTAATTTCGTTGACCTGCTCCAAAGGTCAAACGGCTCAAGATGGAGCTTTGGGTCCTGATACAATATTGTTTGCCATGACCTTTTCTGTCACCCTGAATTTTTTCAGAATTTTACCCACAAAGACGGACGCGGTAGTCGCATTTCCGCAAATTAAGGAGAATCGTTATAGTTCGTTTGTGAACTTAACAGACGATATACTATATAATTTTGAAATTCTGTTCTGTAAGGGAATGAAAATGATTTGACATTTGACATTTGAAGTCAAAGTATATCAAACCTGAGTTTCAGTGATTGTGGAAGTTTTGGGCCCGACTGGCTGGTTGAGAACAATGGTAAAGAAAATTTTCCGGGTTTTAGGGGCATGCAAACCTTCCGGCCATTCAGACTGATTCATATCTAGATATAGACAAATACAAGTGTTATAAAATTGTGTAGAGAAATATATTGAAATGTATATGGGTTGTTTAGTTTGCCTTCATTTGTTCGCTATTAGTATTTTTTTGTGTATTAAATATGTATATGGAGTTACCAAAAGTCTTTCGTTTGATGTGGAGATCCAAGAAAAATTTTGAGCCTGTAAAGAGCATTTTGAATAAAGTATCAACGTCGGTGGGGACGATCATGTGGATTGAGGTTCGCCCTTCATTATGATTCCCGGGACATTTTGGAATTACAATAATAGGAGGAGATGAAGCTGTGATTTCCCCGTCAACAACCAGCTCTTGTTCACTTCCGCTTTCGGGATTTGGATAATAAAACGGATTTGGCTGGAGCAAATTTGGACTCACGTCCTTTTCCACAAACCCCATTTTCTCGTCGCTGTTGCCTTCGTCTATAGTCAACTAGAGAACTTTGGTCAATTCTACAGTATTTGTCAATAATATCCCATGCAAAACTCTATAAGTCTATAAGTATATATATATATAGAGAGAGCGGAATGAATGAAAAATGTTGAGCTTTTTTGTCAACTGTCCAATACTTTAAAGTTTATTGTCTAGCCCATGACAAATCCCGACACAGACAAAGACAGAGCAAAATATGGAAATCAAAATATGTGTATGTAGTATGAAAAATGAAAATGAAAAACTCTCCGGCTGTGAACTGTGGACTCTATGGACGATATGAATTATGAATACAACTCTCAAGTCTCGTTATCTTGAATGTGCTCTCATGGTCATTGTCATTCCCACACACGTGCATATATATACACTTGGTTAAATTCCCCTGAATTGTATATACACGTCCAGATAATTTGTTAATTACTCTCATTTTTATCATATACTTCGTGTGATATGATGTGACGATCGAGCTTCCCAGTAAATGAACATTCCATTGATGTGCAACTCAGAATACCTATAACGATACACAACTAAATAAATAAGACTGCACACAGGACACAGACCATTAATACACGCTAAAAGGTTCCTTTATTGAACCATCCTTCAAAACGATTATCTCCTTGATAGAGCTTAAAGTTTTGACTCATCAAATGCAAACCCCTTCGGAAAATATAATATGTAATAGAAATAAATCATAGGCATTTGACTGTGTTTACATATGAAAACACACCTACAAATTATCAATATAAAAGCTTCGAACAATGTTGTATTTAATTTCTCAATGACAATTTTACAAAATTATGAAAAATCTCTCATGAAAATATAATAATCCAATATATACCTACTAATTGGACCAATAGTCGTTTTTTTTCCAGTTTTTTTCAAAACTTTCCATTCCCTTTGTGGGTCATTAACAATAATAATAGATTAACAAGTTCAATAAACATAATGGGAAAGAAAGTCTAAACAAATACTTTTCTCTCGTATACATTTGTTTTGTTATACTCGTGTATGTATTGATAGCAATAGAAAAAAAGGGAAACGGAAAAGTGATAGACAATGCTTACTTGAATTAAGGTAATTAAAGTTTCTATTGTCTTTAAAAAAAATTCTGTAGGGATTGAAGGTGTGAAGGAATAATATAGAGTTGACAAAAGTGAGTTGCCGTGTTCCATTCGACATGGCAAGACCTCGACTTTATTCGGTCTTTACTAAGCCTAATTTACTACTCACCATCTTATTAATCTCCTACTGGGGTAAACATTTCAATTTACCAGTTTTAATTGTCAACTTGATTTGAGTAGCTAGAGTGAACCTTCAACCCACAGTTTGCTGGATACGTACTCTTTTATCATTTCAATTCATTGTGTAGTTGAATTTATACCTTTATAGTCAACTGAATTTTTTAATTCTGTTTCAGATTTCGCTGGAGCAGAAATCCGAGGAGGTTCTGGACTTGAACATGAGGGCAAGGAAATAGAAGACGGGGACATTTTATGGGAGGATGAGGAAGGCGACCATCCACAAGGCGATCAAGGGCACAATGTACAGCCAGAATTTCATGAAGAGCATGAAGAACCAGAGGAACATCCTGAGTTGTATCAGGGACAAGTCGTCCATGACCATGACCATGACTTGGAACATGTCGATGATCATGATGATGATCATGAGGAAGAAGAAGATGAATTCCATCATGGACCAGCCGAGAAGAACACGATCGTCGTCGCCAAAGAGGAGCTCAACTTGAACTTGGACGACGAGTCCCTGGTGGAAACTCGATGGTACAACAATACAGACATCTCGAATGCTGCAGCTAAAACATTGTGCTCGACTCTTGGGGCTGCAAAAATTCAAAGTAATCATCAATTTCATTGGGAGAAGATTGCCCGAGAGAAGAAAGCACTGGAAGTAGCCATTCCAAATGAAGAACCTCAAAATAGTCCACTCTTCATTCCCGGCTGTTTTAAATGGCGTTGGTCCAAATGCGGTGAGTCTTATATAATTTTGTAATTTCAAAAACCTTTGGTGTGATGAGATTCCTGTTATAATTTCTAAATTTTCTTATGCGAATATTTCTCATCTTTTTATTTAGATGGTCAGAGTTTTGTTCCACTCACTCAAAAGTGTGGATTTTTCAATCCAATTCGGACGGATGCTCCAGGTTGTCCAGCAGAGAAGAGTCATGTGTACAAGAAACTCCCCGAGTTTTCCCAAGTGGATCAAGATGCTCCAAAAGTGGATATTTACTTGGATCATGGTCGTGCTGTACAACTCTGTCGCTCTATCGATGCGAATCCAGTGGATATCCCTTTCCACACTCATCAAATCCCCATCCGAATTGCACCAGAACGGAAAGAATCCCTCACAGACTTTTGTATCCAATGGAAATGGAATTCTTGCCGTAAGATATAATAATATATTTATATTTTTTTAATCCCAATAATAATTCTTATTTACTAATTGTAAGTTCAATCCGTAATCGAATTTTTTTCTCTTCCTCTTCTTCGCCTTTTCTATAGAAGAACATCCAGTGGAGGACACCAAGGAGATAGAAAATGAAAATTTGTGTGGATCTCAAAGCTGTTGGGCCATAGACGAAGAGGAGAAACAAGAAGCAGAGGAAGAGGAAAGAGAAGGTGAGTATGAGGAAAGTAAGCAGGTGCTCATTTCCAAATCCAAATCCAAATCCAAGCCAAATCAAAAGAAATCTGAGGCTTGTGGGACTTGGATCAAAATGGTGAACCCAAATCCACTCTGTTCCCCAGCCAACTTGAAAATTGAAGCGGAAACGGAGGCTCCTCATGTACAGGATACTCACGTTGCCATCTCAGATGCCAAGAGTGTTCAGGAAGTGAGTCCAGAAGAGAAATTCATTGGATGTAGATGGACGGCTGGGAAAATCCGTTGTGTCACCATCCCACAACTTAATCACATGAAGGATAATGAGCGAGCCAAGCGGAATCAATTAAACAAACTTGGGAATGCAAATGGAACCACTGTGACCGGAAGTCAACCTGACAAAGCCCTCATTGTGGAAGCAAAGGATCCACTGTCTCGATTGAAAATACGGTACATGGGAGGCATGAGGGGTAGGAGACGTTGGGGGCATAGACGAATGAGGGGACGTGGACGACGGATGCGAGGAAGATGGGGTCGACGACGAAGAATGCGGAGAGGATGGGGACGACGACGAGGAATGCGGGGAAGATTTGGTAGACGACGACGAATGCGAGGAAGATGGGGACGACGAGGAAGAATGCGAACAAGATGGGTACGACGAATGCGGGGAAGATGGGGCCGTGGGTGAATTGACTTTCCTTGTTATCAATTCAATGCTGTTGAATGATTCCCTTTTGTTACCACGATTGTTTTGCTGAGAATGTCAAATCTTGAGCAAATCTCTCCACCTACTTAATTTATTCGTTTATTTATATCCCCCCGTGTTAAATGTAGAGTGTAAAAATGTGTGATTGTGTGAATTTGAATAAAACTAAAATTAAACTAACACTTCACTTGTCAATACTTGAATTGAGAGTAGCATCGAGAGAAACTATTCAACTTTTATTCTTGTGGCATATGTGAGTAAGTATATGTATATATATATAGAGGACTGGAATGAGGATAAAATTGTTTTATAAACAAATGGAGATTGTTTGTCTCCATTTCATTTCATTCAGGTGCCGAAGGACGGTTTTATCCATTGACATTTTGTGAGCAATATGGTTTATGGAAATTATAACTATACAGTAATGTGAAAAATGTAAGAAACGAATGATGGATTTGTAAAAAATATGTAGTATTTCATATTTATGGGGCACAATGGAAAATGCGCATTTAATTCAAGTGCAGTCTGAATGTAATCGTTTGTTTACATGTTGAGTTCACTCACCTCACATTTGCATGTTATCACAGAAATTCTATATGTTTGCTCCATTTGAGAACATGAATGTGATTTGGTATGGTATACTTACATATGAGGACAATTGAGGATAGCCATTTGAAATGAATCAGATGAGATTTTCATGATTTCAAAATGCAGGTAAAATGGTGAAACTTCATGTTTAGACTTTTGAATAAAATTGTCATGCTTGTGTTTTATTGTACATGTAGTTTAATTTTTGGTGTAATTAATTCATTGTTGTAATCAATGTATATGTACAAGTAAATACAGAAATGGTTGTTGCTTTTCCTAGCAATTGCACACGAAATTCTATACAAATTATTCATGAAAAGACACTCGTTCAGGTCTTGTCCATGGATTTGAGCTATAAATCTATATAAATACTTAAAGTGCGACACACAAAAAAAATTGGCAAGTTAGTAAGTAGATAAATACAGAAATACTAATCGTAAATACGTAATGAGATATACGACGAGCCTAGACGAATGGAAACTCGACGAGTTTTCTTATTCGAATTCTAATATAAATAATGTTCGACTCACATTGACATTTACATAATATATACATTGAAACTGCGACTGGTTTGAGTAGGTAATACTTTGTGCAACTTTTGTACAAAAAAATTATTTATACTGTTCCCTTGTGTATCCTCCACTTGATTCTCCCGATCCGGACGACATTTCTTCTGTCCTTGCAAAGCATGGACAACAGTGACAAGCGGAGTCTTCACACAGAGAATTTTTAAAGTGAAAGTGTCCCGTTGCCGAGTGTATTGGACACTCCACGCATTGGCATTCTATCTCCTTCATAATTTCATCCCATAGTTCTAGGGACCCGAGCTGAGACTGCAAAAACTCGCGGTGTCGTCCAGGAATGAAAGTTTTCCTGCAGGGCAGCCGACTATTTGAATTGGAATTGGATTCAAATGACATTTTTCTCTTCATTTTCTCCACTCAACATTCAACTACAGACAGAACCAACACAATCAAAATTGTTTTTTTACTATTTAATATTTAATCTTTAATCAAAGCTAGCATACATATTGTATAAAATCCACCGATACATCAATCGTCAATACAAAAACAAATTAATTAGGCTTACCTTCAATTTCATGTAACTCAATTTAACTTTGTTTCCCACACACAGAAACGACCACTATTTAAATTTTCAATTGAATTAATTTCAACTTGGATTTCCGCAGCGATATTCACAAATTATTTGTGTATATGCAGAGCAAACTCACATGTTGACTTCACACTCTCAAAGTCTAGTAGGAATTGAGACTGACTGGTAAGAAGAGAAGTGGCTGCTTCAGGCTCCCATATGAAATCCCCTTCCAGAGTTCTCTCAACTCTCTCGCTCCTCTCTCTCTCTCATGTGCTACACATGTTGTGCGTACACGCACTTTGTGATATTAAAGAATGAAAGGAACTACCACGCAATAGAGGCACTACGCAGTAAACCTAATATGGATATATATGTATAGGGGAAGCGTATGAGCCCGAATGAACTCCACATGAAATGGTACGTCTCTTCTCCGTCGCAATTTTGTCTTCACTCAGGGATGACCGAGAGCTCATGAGGTATATGTAATATGTACGCAGCCTAAACATACCTATATGTATGTATACAGTAACGTAAGTCGTGGTCGGTGTTTACAAACCTACTGACTACAAGTATAGGCTACTTTAATATGTACTTATCTATAGATAAAATATTGTAATATCGACATTGACTGTTGACGGTATACTAAAACCATGTTCATGTTCAAGGGTTCAATTGCTCATCCAACTGGATGCGAGATAAAGATAAACATAGACTATAAAAAATATTAGAGAGCGCATTTAAGTTTGAATTTTGAATGCAGTTTGATTAGACATAATTCGACACGATTGAGGAGTTCATGAAAGATGATGTAAAACCTTCTGTATTCTTTGTGTGAGTATTTGTCAATCATGTTTATTAGAAGGGAATACAATATGTAATACAGTGCTGGACAAAACGTTAGCGTCACTTTAGATATATACTACTGGGAAAACGTTTTTTAAACACCGCATTCTTTGAATTTTTAAATTTAAGCATCGAGGCACAATATGTTTTGATGTTTTGGCACGAAATATATTGGCCAGTGGTTATAAGATACATCTCGGAGATCTGACATGTCAAACGCCCCGTGAAATTCTCTCATTTAATAGCATTTAATAGCTCATCTTTTTTGACATATCTTGTGGGTCAAAATCGAGGTCCGCAGGTATTGGGACAAAATATTTTTAAACAACGTGTCCACATACGTGGAGCTTCCGTGGTACCACTTTGGTGACCTTAATTCAAGGAAATCACTGGAAAAAGCATTAAAGATTGGGTCATAGGAATTCTCCATAAAACACGTAAATTGCATATAAATCTGCAAATGGACACCTTTTATGTTTTAGTACAAGAATTTTGAATTTTGATTATTAGGATTACGATTGTGAAGGATTACGATTACCAAAAAATTGCTCCAAAATGATTAGCAATGATTAGGACTACCAAGTCATTACCCCAAAAAAGATAACCTAGGATTATGATTAGTAATTTGTATGATTATACCTATACAACACTGATACAAAATTTCACACGTACGTTTGGAAAGTATTTCCGTTCGCAAAAAAAAAGAAGAGAAAAGTCAAGGATAGAAATGCATTGACATTTTCTTAATGAACTGCATGAAAGGAAGAAAACAGTGAAATTAAATTAGGTATTTATTTACTTACTTACTTATAGCCTATTAGTTATGTAGGTATGAAAATTACAAATTCACAGCAGCGTATTTTTCATGTCTATTACGTGTCTATTCAGACTACCCTCAAAATCCGCTGGTTATATAGTATGCATATTTAGAAACTAATGACTTAGCTCATAAAACTGGAGTCGTTAACACAGAGAGACTGTTCACATGTTAATTGTGACAGAACCAGCAACAATAAAATCTCAGCACATCCGCTCATAATTAAGTAAAAGAAAATGAACCACCAAAATGACAAAAGGCACACAGAGCAGACGTGACTTTTGTGGGACATTAACAGATGGTCACACATATATATTTTTAGTCCCAAATCTACACATACTCGTAACAGAGTCCCACATTTATTGACCTTTTTCAATCCTCACACTCTGTATCCACTCATATTCTTGTATGTGTTTTTTTTAGCGTCATCAATTCACAATAATAAAAATATTAAAAACAATCAATTCCCAATAATACACCAGACTAAAAACATCCAACATTTGGTATTTCCAATCCTACTTTTTTCAGTTCCAATGAAGTTCCCATCGTCGTCCAGCGCTCTTCTCATCCTTTTCAATATTTTGGCATTGTCCATGACATCTCCCACATATCCTGTCTCATCTAATTGTAAGTCATATTATACATATATATATATACGTAAACTTGTTATTTCCTTTTCCCCTGAAGAATAAGAAAAGAAATTCATATATATAGCTGATCATTGGAATGTAGGTTTGTTAATAGGAGGAAATCCCAGTCATAAGGAAAATGAGCAAAAAATACGATCAAACTCTGTTCCTGTTCAATCGGAATATTTGGATTCGGGTGGCAAAGGTACAAAAGCGTAATGGTTTAACTGTTTTTAATAATTTACTTATCTAATATTTCTTTACCCTAAACTTAATTTAGTTTGTTTTGTATGTATATATATGTATAGGTAAAGAGTTGGCATCCTGGGTTTTGAGTAATACGAGTGTTTGGTTTTACGTTGCTCTGGTTGAATTAGTCTTTTCCTTTATGAATTTCGTGGACGCGGCTTCCGGAATAGTAGAGAAAGCGGGTGTGATGCATGGATATCTCACACATGAACCCGAGCAAGCCCCAGACACCATTACTGTCCTCAATACTCTAAGAAACGTTTTTGATTTCTCCTCTTCCAAGATCGCTAGCAGAAAAAAAATTGCTCCTCCTTCATGAAGAATTGTTCAACTTCCATATATATAATTTAATTTGGAGAAGATGGAATTCTATCTGCTCCAAACACACACAGCCTCTCAATTTTGTTTCATCATATTTTTGTACATAACTTAATCATAATAATAGGTGGATTTAAATAATAAATGAACTTTGTTCCGTGGACTACAGAGACCTGGATTTATCATCCAACTTTGACAACTTTGACAACAAAAAATAAATGCAGAGGTGAAGATCAAGTCATAAAGTTTTTAAAGTAAAAGAAAGTGTGAAGAGAGTCTTCATTGAGGACTCTTCTCAAATCTCATCGTATAGAGTTCTTCTTCCCATTTAAACTCATTAGGTTTTTTCTGGAGAATCGTACGATGCCCGTAAATAAAATATAGTGAACAACAATTTTTTGCTGCAATGTGAAGTGTGTGAGGATTGAGAAATTTGAGAATGAAAGCAACCTTTTGCATATACGATATGTAAATTATGATGAAAACTTGTTTGTTTTTTATTTGACGTTATTAACCTTATGGTGATTTATATATGTATACAGATTTCTGAATCACATTAACGAACAAAATTTAAAGATAAATGAAATATACATTTCGAGAGATTTATCGCCGAGAGTCTGAAACCCGGTGACGAGAGAAAAATAATAGAATAAAAATGGAATAAATATACATATATTTCCCGTGTCAATTTGACTTTGTACTATTCTCTTATTCTTTTCAACCGTAGATTTTGAGAGGATTGTGACCTGGATTACCGCCCAACCATTCCGGGATTTGATCTTTCGCGATTCCTTTCAAGACAAGCGGCTCCCAAATTTCCCTGTTCGTACCAATCAACTCGATGGAATTAGCCAAGTTTCCCAAAATCGGTTTTACGAGTCCATACACCGTCTGGAAAAGGTAATTGGCTAGACATAGACAGAGTGGAAAAATAAGGGAATGAGCAATGAGCTTTCAATCTTTCAAGAAATGCAAAAAGAAAAAGAAAAAAAAAGTGTACTAATAGAGATTTTAGATTTAGAAAACTTACAGTTGACCAAATAAACTTGCTTAACTTTTGCACCGTCTTTATTTGCGTTCACAAATTGTCTGGCCATAGCTAGGATTTGCTGAACGGCTACAAGTGAAATTAAAAATTAAAATTTTGTGACTGCTGTGCATAAATTTATAATTCGGTCAATTTTTGAATGTGGGAAAATGGGCGAATGAAATTGACCTGAGTAACTGGTGAACTGTCTGTTGTTGTACCCGTCTAAATCCACAAGGAGGACGTAATCATCTTTTCCAAGAATCCTAGGACTGTCATGGAATCTTTGAAACATTTGATCTGTATATTTCTCCACATCCTTTGGGTAGTTCCCACCCTTTTCAATTTCCCCCCTTACGTCCCATCTCCCAAATTCAAAGATCCACACTATAATCATCATGACACAATTGTAAAAAAAGGCACACCAATTAGCCATCAAATTCAACTCAAACCCCAACAAAAATCAATTGGTATCTTATTTATAATTGTTAGTGAAGCAATATTTCACCTGGACTTCCAGCCTTGTCAAATCCACTGAGAAAATATGGGAATTCCTTCTGTAGATCAAGCGGTGGAGTCCATTTGAAAATTTCATTATCCTATATATATCGTACGTATACAAAAAAAACACAGTTTTAAAATTATCCGAGAAAAATTCTATCGGAAATTCTACAATTTGGATTTTATAAAAAAAAATAGACAAAAAACAAACCCCTTGGGCGAAACCGGATTCAAATGTCACCGCACAGAAAACGACGACAGTGACGAAAAGTGTAAATTTCAAGCTCATCATCATTGAGAGGTCTTAAAGTATACTTATGTACATATAAAAATACAAAAGGATTTTATTAGAATATAATCGAATCTACTTAGAATTTCGTTTCTTTCAAATCAAGAGCAAGTGGGATTAAAGACACGAATATGTCATATGCAATTCAGTTGGAGCTTTATATACGAGCTAT
This sequence comes from Gisinianus flammeolus, assembly GCA_034699125.1. Classification (NCBI taxonomy): domain Eukaryota; kingdom Metazoa; phylum Arthropoda; class Collembola; order Symphypleona; family Katiannidae; genus Gisinianus; species Gisinianus flammeolus. The sequence continues at coordinate 15,988 of JAIUND010001873.1, read as the reverse complement.
ACGAAGAGAAGTAATTGGAGCTGAAAGAAACTCGGGAAAAAAATTAAAAGGGGAAAATATTTAAGGGAACAAGGATATTTGCAAGAGTTTTCAATGCCAATCTCAAACAAGGAGTACAGACAAGACAAAAATTCTAGAATTGTAGTAAAATTACGGGTCTTCTATAGGTAGTTTTTTTGGGGGGAGATTTTGTGCATTGTTTTTTGATACAATGAGTTCAGAGAGTTATTGACTATAATTTTTTATTTTGAATTATACCGATGATATTTTGTACGGTCAAGTCTGATATACGCTAAGTCCATATCAGAAGGTCAATTAGTTTTTCCACTTTAGTTTTATTGTCCATTCCTACATTATTAACTATTTGTTTAATATTTTGCTCTTGTTCCTCCGTCTGCTCCCATCAGGAAAAACTTGTTTTGTTTTTATTTATTGGGAAACTGCCTGTAGTGGGTAATAATTCAAAGGGATATGCTTTTTGTATTTTTTTTTCATTATTGTTGTTCCTGTTGTTGAGTCTTGTGCCTTAAGCCTTAAGAGATTCATTTCTGTGCGGTCAAGCCTGACAAAAAATGGAAACGTGTGAGAAATCCTAATTCAGAAAATGGACAAAATGTCTTCACAATTATTTTTGTATTGTGCAGGGTATGGAGCTTTGGGAATCTGAATAGTTTTATTGTTAGCTATAGTTTTTGCCTTTCGCGAATGAAAGTCATTTTTCCGCATTGAGCTCGAAAAAAATTAAAGGAAAACGAGAATCAAACTAATTATATTTACATATTCATATCATTCATATAGTTCCATGAGGAATCTCAGGAGCATTTAATTTTCAATTAATATTTGAAATAGATTCTTGGTCTTGGTATTATTAACGCTCGAGTAAATCTCAAGCTCTCAAAACTCTGTTTTTCTTGTTGGATTGATCTTGAGGGAAAAGCTCAAATATGTGTATTTGCCGTATACTCTTCAAGTGCGCATATACGATAATTATCTGTATATGATTACTAATCATTGATTAGTTTCAAAGTCTGATCATATATACATATTTATTTCATTAACGTTTCAGTTGACGTTGAGTTGAAGCTCGCTTTATCATTATGTCTCATCTGCATGTTAGTTTCATATCGTATTTTCTGGGGTATAATGAAATCTAATGTTACATTCACAGATAACAATGACTCAATGACTGTCACTTTTACCTTACGAATTAAGGAGAAACGAAATGAAGTATCCACTATTTCCTCTTTAAACTTATGCTAGTCAAGCAATACATATGAGCACACAAATATTTACATGACAAATCCTCAAATCCTCAAAGATTTTAGAAAATTTGAACCATGTAACAATAAAAATGATGGAAGACGTAACATGATAAAAAGTACACTTGATGACGTTACAAAATCCACGATCAGTTTTGACAGCTCTCTCATTTGACGGAAGAGGAAGTGATTGAAATCATCAGACTCTCCTCTCCTATCAACGTGTCCATCTCTCTCATTTACTCGGTCTATATAGATGCTCATTTGTCACGATAAAAACCAATTGCACACTAAAACAATTTTGAATGCCATATCGTCTAACATGCAAAATCTCCAGGGAATTCTCACTTACATGCAGAGAAATTAAACAAAATAATTATAGGATTTGTCAAGTAGCGAAAAGGAAGCACTGCACTGTGGGGGGAGAGAGAATTAAGAGAATTAAGAGTGAAAAATAGAGATGCTGCGAAAAGGAATCGAGCGGACTACTCTTCAGTCAGTCGTCAGTGTGTTGTTAAGGTTAGCTGGTCGAACTTCCTATGCGGTGGCTGTCGAGAGCAAAAAGCTTCCAAAGGAGGAAACAGCCGAGGGAAGGAATGAGAAAGGGAAGCTTTTGGTTCACTACAATCTCCGCATACATCTGGACTAAACAGATTCAACTCTCACATGCTCAACTTCATTCCCCATGTTCAATCAACTCTATTAGCTCGACCACGTGCTCCCAACTATATATTTCCCTTTCCTTTCACACTCTACACACCTTTCATCAAATAAATAAATCCCCTTTTTCCCATCTAAAATGTACCGGAAAGTGGAATGGACTTTTGAAACGCCATTTTGTTAGTGTGGCTCACGTTGGCTTTTCGGGGTTTTGGGAGACGTGAATTTTTCTCGTGAATTATTATTTATTTTTTCTGACCTGGTGGAGAATGTAACAATTCACGTCAGATTCAGAAATATTATTGGAATCTGTCGGATTCAGTCAGATTATAACATATTTTTATTGGGTATATTTAATAGGGAAATAATGTGGATTTATATCCGGCGAATTTTTATTTTTATTCGTCTTGAGGGAAGGCTCGAGACACATGTTTATTTTTCTGGATAGTCTTTTGTACATTTTCAAGTTAATATTGGGACAATTAATAAGTTCTTATAAACGACATCCTTCTCGATTTCCATAAATTTTCTTGAGTTGAGGCAATATAAATACTTGCAAGAGCTTCTTTTGTTTCTTACTCCGTTCAGTTTCATTCTTCTGATGATTGTGAGTTTTTTGGATGCCCGGATGAGAAATGAGGAATGCATTGTTGAGGACATGAAAGTCCGTATGGAGTAAACACATCACGAACGCCTGTGGTAAAATGCATAAAGGAACATCCAGTGTATAAGAGAAATTCTCATATATATTCAGCCCCTTCTTAAATGGTAATTACGCTGTTTATTCGTCTATACATGTATACCTGTGCAAATTTATTGCTACAAGTGAGTCGCTCATCATGACCCGGATCCAATTTCGTGGCAATAAAAAATGGCACCCAATGACTGAAAATCCCCATTCGTTTGGTAGTGACAAAAATCCTCAAAGAATCATTTTTCATTGAATCAATTTTCATCCACTCATCTTGCTTGGGAAAGCGATGACATTTGTCGCACATATTTAGATGCAATGGAACTACCATCTCATTCTTTAACATTACGCTCAGTTCAGTTTTATCCTTTGGCCAATTCCTTTCACTCACATTTGAAGCAATTTCAAAAACAGGGAGGACAAAGACTTTTGGACGGGGTTTCCAGTCTGAAGTCTCCATCGATTCCTCCATCGATTCAAATATTAAAGTTCTCCTCAAAACTGGAACAAATAGAGCAGACTTTTCATTACAAAACATAGGATTTTTTTTTCAACTTGATGATCAAAAAAAGTTCTGATTCATTTCATAGAAAATAATCCAACAAATGAAAAAAATCAATTTGATGAATCCATATCCTATGCTTTCTGCTGTATTCTCTGTCACTCAAGTTATATAGTTTTGAGGAGACTTTTGTGGGGATTTGATGAAGTTTTTTTTTAACCTTTTGGGGAAGAAATTCTTGTTTTATATGGAGAAAGTTAAGAAATTCCGGTAGCAAATTAGGATTTGGATAAAGTTTAATATCCAAAGGGAGAACGAATAGAGTTGAAGACATTTCCCGTGCAATATTTCGAGCCGTATTGATTGGGTACAAAAGTTTCTTCCGTTGTCTATAAGTGCTCCCAAAATTACAGGTGTGTTGGGCATCCCTGCGGAGCTCATGGTGGGATTGTTGTCGTCAAGGTGTATGCTCATGCTCAAAGAACAAGTGAAAACTCACAAATTGTTTGATGAGAGAATTCTCTCTCAAAAACATGATACAACTCAACACATTGTAGAAATCCGGGCCTGGGGAGTACACAGCGACGGAAATGGGGCCTTGCCATCTTTTCACTAAAGGAACTAAATGATGGAGGTAATTCACATCCCCATGAGTCGTCACCGTCATCGACTCATCACATTTGTATCGTTTACTCCCCTGCACGTAATTGTAGTAGACCCAAAAGGACCCTCGTTGAGCACTCTGAAACTCCCCATTCAAATCATCACAAGGGAAAAATCTACTTTTACTCAGTTTGTCTTGAATTGGAAGAGAAGGAATCCACTCTGAGGGAAATGACGCAAATACAAATACTATTACAATAATGGAAAAGAGAAAAAGATGAAGATTTTGCCGTGTACAGCCGAACCGCATTGTACTTTTTTTTTGGAACTGGGATTTTCATGTATTAGATATCTTTTATACTTGCAAAAAGTATTCACATTGTTCAATTTTATTTTTATTATATCTGTAGTCAGCTGTGAATGTAAATGACTCGTGAGAAATCGAAGGAGTTTATTTAGCCTTGGAATCCTTTCCAAACTTTTAAACACTTTCGCATTTCCTCTCGTTCTCTTTCTTGAGAGTTTATCACCGTCATATTATTTTTCATTCATTTCATTTTAATATAGGAAATAAAATAATACCCACAAAATTACTCGTTGACTCTATATTTTTTTATCCGTTCAAAAATAGGGGCAGGTCAATGAATCAACTGGAAAAATGGGTAAGTACACATGGAAATCAAGAGATTAAAACATTCCAGAGCGCAGCGCGCGTGCAAAACTGTTTACATTTTTTTCTGGTTTTCATCAATTTTCATCAATTTTCCTGGTAATTATACTGAGGATTTAATGTACTTGCCATAAAAATTATTTTGTGCATTTTCATACAGGTATTCAAATTATTGAGGGGAAGAAAATCTCGTTCTCGTTTTTGTTTCCATGGTTTACCTTTTCATGTTCTCAACAAACGAAACAAACAAAAATAGTAATTGGATTTGAATTTTTTTTGTTACCCACAAAAAGACGAGGAGTAACAAAGTCCTCTGTCATGTCATATGTGGCCCATCATTTGTGTCATATAATATTGTGTGTCTTCTGCCATCAAAAAAAAGTTGTCCAAAAGAAAATCCTTCATCCCACAGAGGATTGTGCATTTTACTGTGTAAAGGCGCATTGGGTCCAATGTGGCCATCTCGTCACAATAGTTTATAGAAAATGACGGGAAATCCCAGTTCAAAAATACAAATCTATTTGAACGGTTGATTTGAATTTGGTTTCGTCATCAATAAATTCTCGACCATTTACGTTCAAACACAAAGGACACAGCACCATGAAATTTGGTCAGAGTTTGATGGAGAAGGCGAATCCGGTGTGGAGAGCGCAGTATATCAACTATGACGTGAGTCCACCACACTTTGATGAAGGATTTTGTATTTTCTTTCGTCCAGTACATATATACTTTGACAGTCTAAACATGATGATTGCATATTGTATTTCTATAGGAGCTGAAAGACATGCTGTATGATGGGATAGCAAAAGCACCCAAAATAATTGTGGGTGGTGCAGGACTTCATGACGGTCGCCTGAATTTCGGTGACTTTGTCTCACGATTCGATGAGACTTGTTTTAAAACTGTTGAGCGGGAGTTGGACAAAGTGAACAGATTCCATAAAGGTAATAAAAAGAGGAGAAAATCCCCAATCGACTGTGAGGATATTTAATTGCAATTCTATGAAGCAATTATTATTATTATTATTATTATTATTGTAAATCTGATGATTGAGCAGAAAAACTCCGGGACTTGGTGGTAAAGTTTCAGAATTTGAAATCGGAGGTGGATCTTCCATCTCCATCGGGGAGTATGAGTTCTCGACGGGGAACACTCCTCTGGAACAAAATTGCTCTCAAACTCCCGGATGCGAAAAAAACGTTACTCCGAACATCCTTCACGGCTTTCTACATGGAACTGGCGACATTCGGCAAATATATTGAGCTCAACTATGTGGGTTTCCGAAAGATCCTGAAGAAACATGACAAGATTTTTGGGAACGTCGCAGGTCATACTTTTATGAAAACCAAAGTGGAGTCTGCTCCATTCCATACGAGTAAAGACGTGGAGAAAATGATTCGGGATACGGAGCAAATTGTGACGACTTGTTTTGAGGGAGGGAGTCGAGCGAAAGCAATGAAAATATTGAGACTCCCTCACAGAGAAGATAAACTGAATACATGGACTGCATTCAAACTCGGACTCATGCTGGGTGTCATTGTGGTTCTCTTTGCTGTTCTATCCGTCTCAGGTGAGTATCCGCGGTCGGCCCATCTAAGTGAACTTTGATACCTTCGAGTTGGCATCTGACCTTCCTGAATGAATGTTGACCATATAATAATAATAATATAACAATGTATAAATATGTACCTATATTTTTAGGGTTGACAAATGAGGGGAAGCGACATGATGAGCAATGGCGAGTGATTGTTCGGTTTTACCGGGGAATGGCAGTACTCACTCTCTACCTTTGTCTCATTGGTTTCGACTTGTACGTGTGGCGTCGACGTGGGGTGAATCACGTCTACATTTTTGAACTCAACGTCCAAGAACATCTTGTTCATCATCATTTTTGGAATATCTCAGCTGTTTTTGGAGTGCTCTGGGCTCTGAGCATCGTTACTTTCCTCAATGCTGAGAACATTGGACTTCCCATTTACACTTCTCCCTTTGTTCTCCTACTCCTCCAATTTGCTTTCCTTTTCAATCCTTTCCCCATCGGATTCTGGAGCTCTCGCAAATGGCTTTTCCGAGTCTTGGTTAGAATTATGGAATTGTGGAAATGATTCACGAATCTAAAAAAAATATTCATGTGATTTGCACTATGTAAGGTATAGCGTATATACCTTATACGATTCGTATATCTATCGTATTTTCTTATTGTTGTTTCCTTTTCAGATCCGAATTCTTCTTGCTCCCTTCCATCGAGTGTCCTTTGCGGATTTCTGGATGTGTGATCAACTCTCGAGTCTCATCACCATCGTCCTCGACTATGAATACATCATTTGTTTCTATTGTGTCCCGGGTGTATTTGAAGTTTTGAATTCGTCCATTCGGGACGAGCGGACTTGCATTTCCTCAAAAGGTCTGAATAGGACCTGTCACTGTGACTCGGGTAAAAATTATTATCGTCATATCATCCGTGCTCTCCCTGCTTTCCTCCGCATCATCCAATGCATCCGCCGATTCTGTGACAATCACATGGTTTTCCCACATTTGGTGAATTGTCTCAAATATATATTTTCCTTTCTTGTGGTTGTCTTCTCGGCGCTGAGAGCACTCAACGATAATCTTCCAATCTCATCCTCCGAGTCATCTGCCATTTATTTTGGATTGTGGGTGTCCGTGTCCATTGTATCATCCATCATGAGTTATTGGTGGGATGTGAAGATGGATTGGGGATTGGCGGCAGGGAAATCCGAGAATTTCATGCTCAGGAAAACTTTGTTGTACCCTTCAACTTGGTTTTATTATGTTGCAGTCATTATCAACTTTTTCTTACGGTTCAGTTGGGCCGTGTCCTGGTCCCTCACGGAGCAACAGATTGCGGATCCGGATATCATGTTGACTATCACAACCCCTGTGGAAATCATTAGGTAAACAACAAACAAAATAAAAAAATTGGTGAAAAGTCAAAGGTCAATTCAATAGGGTCATCCTAAATAGATGGCATGTGGTGGTTCCCCCGGTTTTAATGCCATAATATTTATTTTTGTGCTCCACACCACACAGACGCTGTGTGTGGAATTTGTTTCGATTGGAAAACGAGCAGATTCATAATAATGATGCACAGGAGGCGAGTCGAGCGGAAGAGAGTGACTCCACAACGTCCGTCTTAAAATCCAAAAAGCTTGAGCAAAAAGACATTGTTCGGATGATGGATGACTTGGATGGAGTACCAAAGAGGAGGAGCATCATTCTTCCCCGTATTCAATCTGGAGCGAGTGGACTTTCATCCAAATTCATGGCCGACTCCAAGACGGAACTTTTCACCAAAGTGAGCAGTCATTTGAGTCAGACGGATATGAAAAGTGATTACTCATCCGAAGAAAAATTCCCGACTAAAGCAGGACGTTGTACGAGGATGTGGCGTTGTCTTTGTCGATGTTGTGTCAAACGATAGATTGATAGTTGATAGATAGGATATTTATACACTATATAGTTTAGCCACGTTTCATACGAAAAGCGTCTGAGGCTTTATTGTACCCACAGTGTTTTTTTTTTGTTTTTGTTTTTTTATATTTATCTGTATGTAATGCTACCAGGAGATTTTCTTTATTAAATTGTTTTTTGTTTCAATTACTTTACATTTTAGGTTGTACACTTTTGCTAGAGTGTTTTGTTTGCATATGAAATTCTGTACAGCATAGAATTTTAATCAGTTTTTTCAATAATCTCAATTATGCTGAGTTTTTCTTTGTACTTATTTGTATAGAAAATGTGGAGAGAAACGAAAATGCAATGAAGTCAAATGCACATGAACAAAGTAAAAATATGCTTGAAAGCTTATTGAAAATTACACGTTGAATTTTATTTTCCCATTCCACATCAATGTCAGAAAATTTACTTTAATTTCAAGTTAAATTCTATAACTCACAATAAAAATATATAATCTTCAGCCAGGCAATGGCAATGGCAATGGCAATGACAATGAAATGGGATGGAGAGAAAGTACGATATATATAAAAATAAGTTTCCAAGTTTTATATATACATATTTGAAATACCTTTTATGAACTCGATTTTGAGAGGAAAAACAAGCAAAACAAAATAAAAGTGTGACGGGAGAGAATTTCCATAAAAAAATAACATTCACATGTGTATGAAATTGAGAATACTTGGCATGAGTTCAAAATGTAAAAGTATATACTTTGGGTTTTAATTGTCGTATATATATGTGTATTTAGTATTGGTATGGCTGACCAGGAGGTCGTCTGTACGCGTATCCTGCCATATCACAAGTAGGGCATTTCTTGCATTCAGAGCCCCCATTACAGGCTGGACAAGGCTGGGGAAGATATCCCTGATTTAGCGTCATCACGCCACAAGGGACAGGCAACTCTGGACCAGCTACTTTGTAATGACGATCTATATTGATTGGCATTTTCATTGGGATGACGATTGGGGCTTCAATTGTGATTGGTCGGACCACTCTCGTCACCTCCTTGAATGGGATTCGAATCATCTTGGGCTCTGTTTGGACAATGTGAGAGTCCACTGGATCATCGTAATACTCTGGGAATTCATCGTCCACATCAATCTTTGTTGGCTTAACTTCCGTTTTGTCCACAATAATTCTTTCACCTGGTTTGATTGTGGGTCGAGGGAGTCGGAGTTTCTGTATACAAATGGGAAAAAATGAAAACGTTTTTCACTTCTAATATACAAATATATACTAATATGTACTGAGACAAAATATCTCCATAAAAATGAGAGAACATATATATTATTATTTTAATTATTTTATAATTATAATACTTTGTAGGTGACTTTGGGGACTTCAACGATTCTTGTGATATATTCCACGTTGGTAATATTTACAAGCTTTGGGACTTTCTTGACGATGGGCCGAAGGATTTTTCGAATAGTTGGGACTTCCTTGAACGTGTCAATGATGACTTTCTTTGGGATTTTCTTTGGCTTCTGGATAACTTTCCTTTCAGAACTTGGAATGATGTTGGGGACGTCCACAGTTTCATTCGTGATTTCCGGCAAAGGAATTTCCTTTTCCACAAAATCCACATTCGTATTCACCACAGGGATTTTCTGTACAATCTCCTTGATTTTAGTCAATTGGATGGTCATGGGATGTTCCTTAATGTGGGCCACAGGGACTTTCGTTGTGTAGGGTTTTGGCATTCTAACTTCATAATCTTGTGGGATGGGATCCATAACTTCTGTCCACGTGATTTGCGGCTCGGATACTGAAATTAAAAAAAAAATTCATCAATTCACATATATATGCACTGCAGAATTGAGTGATTCAGTTCAAAAACTTTCAAACTATTTTTTGTATGATATTGAATGTGTAATTTACCATTGTATGTTTGCTCGTCAATTCGAATGAATGGTCGATACTCCATTTGCTTAATTTTCTCAATGCATTGATTTCGAGAGCCTTCCAGTTTTTTACAAGCTGGATCAGAGTCTGCTGAGCTACCACCACCACCATTATTATTATTGTTACTATTGTCAGGCCCACCACTAAATTCCCCCGTGGGTGGTCGAAGGGGATTTTGATATTGGATTCGATTGTTTTGTTGTGGATTCGCTTCTGGACCCGGAATTGCCCAAGTGGAAGCGAGAGACACCACAACAAGAATTAAATGTCTCATCTTGTCGTGGAGAAAAGGGAAGAGCTAAGATTAAAAATACACAATGTTTAATTGGTGATAAGGATTAAAAAATTCCAAGCTATAAGGAAAACAAAAAATGCATACTAAACTTTTGTATATATATATATAGTTTCAATTGTAATCATGAATGAAATTGAACCAAATTCCAGCGATATACGATTGCAGAAATTAAAAAAAATATTGAATTGTTAACTCCAAAATAAAAGGAAATTTCTAATGCAAAATATGAATGAATAATTAAAATTCCCTGATAGAAATCTCGATTCGTGGATTATTTGTACAGTGAAAAATTGCAAGGAATTAAACTATTATGCAATTTGATATGAAATATTCCGAATATTACGATGGTCCATACCTGACTAAAAGAATTTTGTGAATGTAGGCAAATCCCATGAGAATTCCCCTTTTATACGCCACACACACACGCAAAATGTAATTGAAAATTAATACGAAAATTATGCTGTACATTGAGAAGGCATAATAATGGAAATCGAGACCCCCACAAAGGAATATCCAGCAAAAATTCCCAAAACGCCCCTGGAATGCACATTGTAAAAACGTTAAGCTAGGTATGTGTGTGTAATAATACTGTGATTTATAATGAGGGAAGATTCGTTCCAACTCTCCCACATTTGCTAGATATTTTCATGTGTAAAAATGAGAGGAATAAAAACGCGCGTGGAGTTGTGGAGTGTGGATGAAACGGAAAGTGAGTTTTGTTTTGGAGGTTTTCAGTGACCACAAAAAACGAGTCTCTCTCTACATATAGAATAGCTTGAAAACAAAGAGTATAGCACACAACACGTGTATTATTTCCTGCTTATCTTCTTGGAATCCTAAAATCTTAAGAGTTGCATGGACCAACTACTACCAACTGGATGAGCAATAATTTTGACATAAAAAAACAAGTAATTAGTGTGTGATTTCATCTTCGTTCTTCTTCATTTTTCTGCTTTGTTTTTATTTTAAATATTCCATAATATATGCTCGTCAAACATCTCAAGATTTTTTAACACCTGACCCGTGTCATCTTCGTGACTCGACTCGGAGGAGAGAGTTAAAATATTCAAGTTTGTTGTTTTGGTGTGAATCCATGGATGTGTATTACGAATTATAAATTATGACAGTCATAATCATTATACTAAGTTTTTTTTATCTGGATTTTATCATAATTTTTTTGTTTCGTCTTTTGTTTACGTACAAGAAGGACCTCAAAATAAATGAGATAAAAATAAATAAAAAATACCCAGTTTTCATTGAATTATGCAACAATCAAAAAACTTGACTGGATCTCGAAAAACAAAATTAATTATAGTCGTTTTCACATCCCCGTCTGCATATCTCAAAATGAATATCAAAATCCGTCAGGATAACTTTAAACGTTTTCCCGTACAAATGTGCACAATAATTGTGCCACCATTTTTGAGACGGAAATTTCGAAAATGCAAATAATTTCTAGAGGTTTTCGCAATGACCGTTACCTTTTTTCCCCCACGCTTTTTACCGTAAACGCATATAAGTCTAGTTTTATCCTGTTAAAATGTATCCATGTATTCTGTCGGAATTTGTAAATACCTGTCGTATAATAAATCACTTGTTTTTGCATTTGTGCATCTCTCAAAATCATGGTCAATTCTATAAGGTAGTAATTGTTTTTTGGGGGTTATTTTTGTTATTACTCAAAACCAAGTATCGAAACAAACAACAGTAAAAAATTGAAATTGAAACTTAAGATTGTATAAAGACAAAAAACTGGATTTTATGAGTCTGTGTACACAAAGCAATCAATCACAGGGATCTTCATCATCGATTTGGGCGAAATAATAAGGAATGTGTAGGTATGAAAAAAGTTGTTTCCAGCTCCAGCAGTATAAGAATTTCATAATTCATAATCCCTGTGTTCACTCACTATTTATTTGTGAACGTTTTCTTTGTTTTTGTGCTGCGTGTAGCCATCAAATGCAAAAAACTGCATGTAATAAACAATAAAAATGGATGAGATAACATAACGTGTCATCATTGCAATTATCACACAAAAATGAAAAATGAAAAAAAAAACTCATATTTTTATGTTAATCATATGCACAGAAAATACAATTAGTTTGTCATAACTGATGGGTTACAACTTACGTGGTGAGCATCATCATCAAAAATCATAAGATGCAGACCAGAGAGACGATCGAGACTCGCATACTCAGACAAAAAACAAAAAAAAAAACAAACGTATATACAGGTACAATCAAATCGTGTGTAATTTAACGCGAATGGTCCATTAGATGATAAACCTGTTGTGGTTGCTCATCGTGGGTTTGGTATTAATTGAAAGTTAATGCAAATTGCAAATTGGTAACGCTTATATTGTTAGTAAATAACTGCCGAGAGCTATTTCCGTATATGTGTACATATATTTAGTGAGAGCCTTCTCAAGTGTCATCTTCACCGTTCCATTCCATTCATTGTCTTGAGTATAAGGAAGTCTATCTATATGCAGTCTCTCTCTCTTTCTGCTTCGTAATAAATACCTCAGAAAAAAGAAAAAACCCATATTCAACTATTCACACAAAATCCAGTAAGAATTGCCCAGAAATTCGTGGCTTACTTTTCACATGCCATTTTTTCCCCATTTCATTTTTTCTACAGTCTTTTAACCTCGACAGTCGACACCATCTTCAATTTCCCCCAAAATGAAACATGCAAAAACAGAAAGCACCTACGTAATTTTTAATTTATTCCCTTGTGTGCAGCTTTGTCTCTCCAGCTCCACAGCTCATCCTTCTCCAGCTCCTAGATTTTCCATGTGGATTTCAATTGTAATTGTTTCAATCCCCAATTAGGCTCCCATCTCCCTTGTTTTCATTGTCGTCGAGAGAGTACCTATACCTATAAAAGTAAAATGTGGGATCACTTGCACTTGTCATTACTCGCTCACTGTCGGCCCGGTCAACAATAGCATTTCCAGACCACACAGTTAAGCATCATTTCTTTCCCCCTTTAACTCACATCATTTTTACCTTTCCTTTTGTTGTATTCATTTTCAAGAATTTTCAATATCCACCTGAACTATTGAATGAAAAACTATACATTTCAAATTAAAATAAAAAGATTGATTGGAAACTTTTCATAAGAATATTTTGAATTTGATCCCAATTTTATATATACGATATGAATAGAATTTATTAATCATATATATATCGTACAAGCATCCGAAATGTACGTAACTAAAGTGTTTGTGGATTTGTTTACAGACTTGCGGCTGCCAAAGTTGGAATCATCCCGGATGAATCTTGTGCTCTAAGATCTCCCGAGAGTACACATATATAAAAAATAATGCTTCCAAAGATATGGGGAGTGATCCTCTTCCTCCTCCCTTTCTACCTCAATCTTGTCCAGTCTGCTCTCCCTGGAGAATTGAGTTACGGAACCAAAAAACCAGAAATCGGACTCGAGTGTGGCTGTGATGAAGCAATCACCAAAGTCATAATACAAGAACTCAACCGAACCGTCCTGGTCCCAGTATTTGTTCCTGTAAAAAAAAATCTTGCTCACATCACAGAAGGCTATGTACAGATCCCTCGTTTCACGGATGTGGATGAGGAAATCCTGGAAGCGGAAACCTATGAGAAACACGTGGACGTGACTCACGTGGACTACATTTGGAAAGAAGTAAGGAAACGAACTCCCGTGTATAATAATACTCGACTCCTCATTGATCAATTCACACTCAAAGCCACTCCGTACACGAATCAAACCGTTAAATTCAGTGACAAGATTGTCGTCAATACCACCGTGGAATTCACAGATGAGGACGTTGAGGATATCCAGATTGTGTACAATGAAACGGAGATTCGCTACGATAAAATCGTAAGGAAAACTCGCTTTAATTTCATTTCAATTTCAATATGAGTTTTTCTATATATACTTAGGTATGTATCTGTATATTTTTTCATGTGTAAATGACTAAAATGAGAAATGATTGGATTCCTTCCCAGGTCTTTACAGACTACATAAAGAATGTGGAATTCATTGTGTATCAGAACGTGACAGAGTACGTTGAAATCATAAAGTACGTGGAGACAGAGGTATTCGTCTGGCAGATTGAGCTCTACGACACGGAACTCATCCAGAAAACAGTGGAAAATAGCCGCCCATCCATCGTAGAAGTGGATGAAGTGACGATCCATCAAAAGGGTGTCCCAGTCCCACGAATCAAGTACAATCCAACCACTGTCATCGTCCATGATCCAGTCCAAATCCTGAATGAACCCATCCCCTTCCCTGAATTCTACAATCAAACGTACAAAGTGGCTAAATTCAGTATGAAGGAAATTCCAGTTCCATTTTATACCGATGTCTCTGTGGAAGTCCCCACGTACAGGAAGAAAGTATGTGCCCTGGAGAAGGATCCTTCCTCATTTGTACCTCCAGACTGTCAATGTGATGCTTGTCAACCCTGTACGGTTTGCCCCATTAGAAGTCAAAGATCCAGTAATTTCCAAGCCTCCAGAATTCTCCCTCAAACCCTTTTCCAATCCTATCAAACTCAATTCCGACAACAACGATCCACTGGGAGTCCATTTGAGGTTGTTGTGAGCACTGACAATGAGTTGAATGTTTCTCCATCCTCATCACAATCATCATTTTCTTCTTCGTCTTCTTCTCCTTCGCCTTCGACCCCTGCCATTACGTCATCGACTTCAGAAGCTCCAGGAATTTCCGAAATCCCGGTTTCTGATACAGAGAAAGAGAATGATAATGAAAATGAGACGGGTGCAGAGTCTCATGGCTTCATTGACAGTCTGTCTCGTTTCAATAGCAAAGAGGATCCTTATGAAGTACAAGAATCTCACATTATTGAAAAGAAAGCATCTGTGGATTCTGGGGAGAAAACGGGTGTGGCTGAGGATGATCCTTGGGCTTATTGGATGCCCACAATCAATGCTTATCGAGCTAAATTCGGTTTGTGAACAAAACAATGACGATTCCCTATATTGCAATATACGGTTTGCAACTTCACAACTGAAGAACAACTCCCTTCCATTTTTCATTGATTTTTACATATGTGTGATTTATGTGTGCACTTGTACTTACGTGGAAAAACTCTGTGAAATTACTCTATTTTTTTATTTTCACAATAATAATAAAGCTTCAATATTACGTTTTACATTTAACTAGAACTTTTCTCATTCATGTATGGATTTTACAAAAAATAAACAGCCAGATTGCATACAAAAAGGCATGGAACTTCTCCATGTCTTTAATGTTGAGCCTTTTGGCTAAAAAGTAATTCAAAGTGCTCAAAGTGTCACTTTATTTTGCTGGTTGTCACTTAGTGGTTTTAACCAGCCAGCAAAGTGCAGTGACGCAGTTTTCCACTGTGAAACAAAAGTGCTTTCATATAATTTCCATTAGCTTATTACGTATATACGTAGGTACACGTATATTCTTTCATGAGGATTCATATGTGAAAACAAAGTGGGTGCGATTGCGTCTGGAGTATGTATGTAACTATGTACCTACACATATCTAGAATGAGTTGTCTGTGTACTTCTTTCATTCGTCCACTGTTAAATTACAATTCATAACAGCGGTACGCTGGTGTGTAAATTCAATTCAACTTCATTGTAAGTACACCTTACTTCCTACCGTGCAAAATTTTTTGGATGCCCGACATTATCATTCATTTTCAATCTAATTATGTAACTTTATGGAATTGAGAGTAGTATTTTAGTTTCGAGGATTTTCTCCACGTATGTATACTTCGTTCCGATCACCTGTATATTTACGTACTATATCATTGTTCTTTTGTAATCAATTTAAATAGTGTATCAAGACGGATATGGAGGGAGTTTATATATAGACAATACATTTCTTATTGGGAATCGGAATACAATTTACACATATACAGATATCTGTACATTGAAATTAGATT
>JAIUND010001872.1:0-29067 GCA_034699125.1 Gisinianus flammeolus | reverse complement strand
ACCCAAAACCCTGAGGGAGACGAAGGAATTTGCCAAGGGACAAATCTTCAATTCCCGGTATACTCGTGACATCGGATTTTAATTCTTTTTCCCATAAATCTCCAGGCAAATCTCTAGGATCACCTGCTAGTGATAATGGTCCAATTAAATTTGGCCTAACCAAACGAAGAACTGGAAATCAAATACAAAAAAAACACCATGTTTAAGCGACTGCCCAATAATAATTTTGTTATTTTTGTGTCACAAATATTTTGTGACCTTATTTACTTTGATAATGAATATAGTTGTATAGGATTACCTTTAATTGTTAACAGGGACTTTGTATCACGGACACTCCCATCAGCCATTGTCTTAATTATTGGAAGTAGAAGTCCTGAATCTGTGTAACTATTGAAATGTTACTATTTTACACAGGTCCCTCTTTGCACAAACAATCAATTCGGATTTTCGGTTTTTTACAATCAATCACAATCCAATTTTTTGCGGGAATTTCTTTTTCCAATCAATCACAATCAATTATTCGGATATTTGAATTTTTTACAATCAATCACAACCAAGTTTTAAAATCTGATTTTTGTCTGATTGTCCAATTGATTGGACAATCATTTCCAATCATTACATATACCCTATGTATTAAAAATTTTCCAATCAATCACAATCAATTTTTTGGAAAGATTGGAATGTTACAATCAATCACAATCAATTAAAAGATTGTGATTGATTGTATGATTGGACAATAAAAAAAACCGGAAATGATTGTTTGATTGTCAAGTGGGACCTGTGCTTTTTTAATTATTTTTTTGCAGAATAATTTCATAAAAATTGAGTATCGTCCTCAAAATCCCAAGGCGCGTTGTTGCATTTGAATTGGCTCGTTCAGAATTTTTGCCGATTAGATTTTACTTGCCATGAATTAAAATTACAAGTTCAATACCAATTTTTATACACTCATAACTTTTAATATACTTTTATATACTTGACAGTAATTGCTCAATCATCAAATTAGAACTAGTGCTATTATGTAATACTTATTCAACTTATTGTCAGTGTAAATCACATGTGTTCAAATGTAATTATAATCAAGCAATGTTACCATTCGATAGTGATATAAAATTTTATCGACGTCAATGTCAACGAGAAAATGTTTTAAAAGACACTTCAAGTATTAATTCTGCCATTTGTCAATCGAAAATAAAACGAGGTTGGTGTGTCGTTTGAGGCTTCAAAGTCAAGTCTTTTAAAAAAGATATTATTATTTTTTTTATTTCTACTCTGCCGTTTGTGACACAAATTGTGTCACACAATTATTCAATCAGATATCATACTCTAAATTTTGTAGGTGACAGTGTCACAAATTAGTGAATCAAATCCCATCCTGGACTGAACGATATAAATGCAAAAAAATAGGTACGTAAAATTTTCAAAAAATTTCTGAATTTACATCTAAAATTTAATCCCATGCATTCATGATATTTGAACATGTTCATCGGCTCTTAATTATGTTGACTTTTGTAGTGTATGGCCATTCTCTTAATATTAAATAAGTATCGCTGAGTTTGTTAATTTGAATTTGACAGGGATTAAAAGTTTCCTTCTTACTCATCTCCGTCTCCGTTTTCTTTACAATTCTATAATTGATGAGAGAGTTCTAGAATTTAATACAGTGTCTGTATAATATTATTATATTATGTACATAGACAGAATTTAAAAGCAAGAAAATGTGTATACGTGTCGTGTTGTTGCTGCTTCTCGTCTTTTCTGATTCAGTGTTATCAGGAAATTTATCATAGCGCACGCTTTTTGCTCATAAAAATATCCATTAGTCAGATACATTGTACACTGAAAAATTCTCAAGCAGGGTACTACAAAAGCATGTGTGACAAAATGCTGAAGATGCTTGACTGGTACTTGACAGAGTACAAAGTAAGTATAGATAGGTGCATTTGTTATCACACATTTTGTGAGGACTACACACACAAACCTTTTCTTTACGCTTTTATCATGTGCTATCGTGTGCGTGTGCTCGTATGATATAATAATAATAATAATTTCAGGTGAGAGCACAATTGTGTTTTTGAGCGTGGTACCGATGTATTATATTATGGAAGTATAAAGTTGAAAGTACTACTGCTGCATTTTACTTGAATCGTAAAGGAAGTTGTTAAAAGCTAGATTAATATTTTTGGCAGGCATTCCTCCTTTTCTTATGGATCTTCCTCTTATTATTATTTTTATTATTATTATTATTATCGTGGTCTTAACAAACTTGCTTTTGACAAACGTGAATAAGTTAGTCAGCTACTTTGACTTTTGTTTAATTGTTCGTTCATTGGTTCGAAGCTGTAAGGCCAGAAAAAACTGAGGTTTTTTTTTGTACATCTCATCATTATTATTATGGACGAATAGAATTACTGAACCGTTTCAATAAAAAACACTTTTCGTGGGGAATGCTGCAGAATCTGCATTGAGGAGAATGCTAAAATCTATATAGTGTAAAGTGAGGTGTAGCCACAGGTAGGTATAGGAAAGTCGCTATATACAGGGGAAAAAAGTGAATCATCTCATTTTACGCTCTACCCGGTTCAACTGACTTTTTGCATTTTACACTTTCATGTTTTCTATAGTTTAAATTCATACTAGGCAGTTGTCGATTCCGAGAGTGCTTGTAGTTTTTTTTGTACAGTTCTGAGTTTTGGTAGTTGCGCGAATGCAAGCTCATAAAAGTCATCTGTTCGTCAGAAAGCATCCCGACTTTAACCATTTGTTTGTTTCAAAATTTTGCAGATCTTGAAGTCTGACTCAATCACGATATCAAATTTTGTCTAGTCAACAACCAGCAACGATACAAGTTTTAAACTCTACATTTCACCCCAACAAAGCTTTGAGACAACGATTATGGTGGGGATTTTTGAAGGATTCTTAAAAAAACTTGTCTTCCTTTTTCCTAATTATTGTTTTATTACGTCGTATTATCAGGTAAACTTTACAACTAATCATGCTATATTTTATATTTTTAGACCTCAGAACAGGCATCAAGCGCCCTTTCGGGCCTTCCGCAATGTTTTCAATCTGTGAGAGATCCATTGATGGTCATTCGAAATTATCTGAACAGATTTCTTCCAACGGAGCCTCTTATACTTATTGCGGGAACAGCAACAGTTTGCTATATTATAAACAGATCGATTGATTCTATTCCCAAAGATGGTATGAAAACAGTATGAAATGTACAACGTTTTACTCTTTTATTTCTTCTTTCAAAATAATTGATAAATAAATTGTTGTATATCAATTTGGACATTTTAGGGTTTCAAGCAGGAATGAAAAGATATATGTTCAAAAAGGCCCGTTACATCCCTGCAATTAGGAAGAAAATCGAAACAGAAGTTGCAGCCACTGAAAAATCTATCGAAGAAGATATGAAACGTCTTTTTACAAAGAAAGGGGAAGACAAGCCTCAATTCATTATTCAGTTACCTTGTAGAGGTTTGGACAATGAGAAAATACTCAAGACTCTTGAAGAGTATATGGAAATGGGTACTTACTCTTGGGAAGACGGGCAAGTTTCTGGAACTGTATATCACGGTGGAAAGGAACTCACGGAATTAAATACAAAAGTATTTGCTTTGGCTGCTTGGACGAATCCACTGCATCCAGATGTATTTCCAGGAATTTGTAAAATGGAAGCTGAAGTTGTAAGGATTTGTGTTGGACTTTTTAATGGAAAAACGGGTACTTGTGGAACTGTAAGTATACATCACTTTTTTACTACTATTTACACTAGGGTATTTGCTATCAAGATACCTTATTTAAAGGTTATTATTCAAAAGACATAAAGGACACGTACAAATATTTTATAGGTAACTTCTGGAGGAACGGAATCAATTATTCTTGCCGTGAAAGCTTATCGAGACTATGCAATTAAAGAAAGAGGAATTAAAAAACCCGAAATTCTTATACCTCTTACAGCCCATGCGGCATTCGACAAAGCCGCAGAATTATTAAATATGAAAGTTGTCCATGTTCCATTTAATCAAGAGACAATGCAAACACGAGCAGTTACAATGGAAAAAATGATTACTAAAAATACCTGCATGGTGAGTTTTTTTAATTGTCATTCCGTTAATATCAGTTTTTTCAAACAAACGACTTCCTTTGAGGATCATATTATGTAAAACTTATATTAGGGTTACTTAATTATACACAATTCTGATTGTTTTGCATAGATGGTTGCCTCCGCACCTGCCTTCCCACATGGCTGCATTGATGATGTTGAAAATATTGCAGCATTAGGGTTAAAATATAATATTCCAGTTCACGTAGATGCCTGTCTTGGTGGATTTTTGATTGCCTTTATGCCTGCAGCTGGTTTTCCTGTTCCACCATTTGATTTCCGTGTTCCTGGAGTTACCAGCATTTCAGCTGATACACACAAGGTATTCTTCATTGATTGTAGTCCTTAATTAATAAAATTAATTTAGTTATAATGAAATAAAAACAAAGTACTGAAAATGTCGTTTCTGTATTCTGATGTAAAATGTCTTTCTTTAATTTTTCAGTACGGATTCGCACCCAAAGGTTCTTCAGTTCTTTTGTTTTCGGAAAAAAAATACAAACATCAGCAGTATTTCTTACAGCCCAATTGGCCTGGTGGTATTTATGCTTCACCAACACTCGCAGGCTCTCGGCCAGGAGGTTTGTGATTTTCCAGGGAGCGGAGCGTGACAAAACAATCTGAAGGCATGGCCAGGATATTGTAGGCATGGCCGAGAAAGTTCAGGCATGGCCAGGAAAATTTAGGCATGGCCGGAGATTTTCTTTACACTGCTCGAAATCCAGGGGAAAACGCCGAATTCGGGGTCTACAATTCAGATTTATCAAATTTTGACATTGGATTCAGATTCCTCATGATTTTTTACCCCAGAATCCGTACAAACCGCAACCAGTTTGAAAGCAGGTCAAAAACTCTGAAAACCCCGAATTCGGGGTTTTCAATTCGGATGTCGTAAAGTTTGACTTTGGATTCGGATTCCTCATAATTTTTTACCCCAGATTCGTTTAAGAGCGGAAAATAGTAGTCAAACAGGTCAAAAACCCCGAAAAAACCTGGATAAAACCGAAACAGGCATTCCGATTATGCTCACCTCCGAACTCATCCTAATTATAAATAATACAATCCCAATAAAAAAGACCCCGAGTCCAAATCTCAATCGGTTCGAGAGCTATCGTCGAACAGACAGACGGACGGACATGTGCCATTTCATAAGGGGAGCGAGCGAAGCGAGCTCCCTAAAAATTAGACTAATTTATGATCTATTTCATTTTGTAAATTCTATTCTTGTCTATGTATGTTTTAGTTACAATTGCTGGTTGTTGGGCTTCTCTACTTCACTTTGGAATGGAAGGTTACGTTAAAATTACAAGGGAGATCATTACTGCAACGCGTAGCATTAAAGCTGGGTAATTTCTTGCTTCTTTTTTCATATACTTTAGTACAACAAAAAATGTAGAGGGTCATGATTTAAATGTCAACTACTTACATTTACGGATTTTAAGTAGTCATTATTATTGATGTATGGAATTGTGTATCATTTCTCTTTAGATTGGAAAAAATAGATGGAATTTTCGTGTATGGAGAACCTCAAGTAAGTGTCGTTGCAATTGGTTCTGATATCTTTGACATTTACCGACTATCGGACAGATTGAACAAAAAGGGATGGAATTTGAACAATTTGCAATTTCCTTCAAGGTAAAGTCTATCTATACATTTTAGTTTTTTTTACTGTTTTACATTAATAAAAAGATTGGATTAAAACTTTTGTAAAATCTGTAATAGCGTCCATATTTGTGTCACTTACCGACATACTGACGAGGGTTTAGTTGATCAGTTTTTGAACGACATGAAGGAGGCAGTGAATGCTCTCAAATTGGAACCAGATGCTTCACCCAAAGGATCCGTAAGATTTCATTTAGTTTCTAAATGCATTTTCGACCATTTTGATACTTGTTTATTTTTTTTATGTAATTGTACCACTTTCCTAATGGTTTGCTTGATTTGTTTACTTGACAGGCGGCACTCTATGCGTCCTCCCAACAGATTCCAGATCGATCACTCGTCAATGATATCATTACGATCTACTTGGATAATTTATACCAGACCAACTCGGACAATCATCTTTTCTCAGATGAATCAAATGAAGGAAAAGATTGTCAGGTTTCTAAATCCGTTTCGAATGGAAATACGAAAGGTGTAGCCAAGCCACTACCAAGGCGTAAAAGTGGTGTTGTGTTGCCCAATGAGTATAAGTAAAAACGAATTCCCAGAACCAAATCTTCTAAATATCATCTAAAAACTGTACGAGAAACAGACACACATATTGTAAACAAAAAGTACTTACTTTAAAAAGAAATAACTCGTTCCTATTTTTGAAAATTTTGGTAATTGAATACAAATTTCACTGGCTGAATCAATAAATACATTGAAATATGTATATTGTCTAGTACTATAGAGTAAAGTTCTATTCAGAAAACTTTCTGGATGAAATATAAATCCTTGTCATTCTTTTACTTACTACATAATTATATACGTAATCGTGTACGATACAAGTCAAAAATGTTACCACATGAAATGGAATGTATACCAAATTAATTAAGTTTTTATTCCAAATCTCGTTCCAAGTCTTACAGTTCAATATCCTATATGATATGTCTTTCACTAATATCACGGTAGACTATAGTTGTTAAATTATTTTGTGTTTTATCCGCATGTGTGTTATTTTGTAATTTCAATATTACTGGCTGGTGACGTGTGTTTTAGTTTCCGGAACGTATAATAATTCTTATCGTTAGAAATACTATTAGTAAGACATGTGTATGAAATATACATAGTGAATTGCTTTAATTTAGTATGTTCACATCTGATTACATTACATATGAAAAATCAAATTAAAAAGGGGTCAACATAATGTTTTGTGAATCACAACTTGTGATACATATATTATTTTAATTATTGATAACGGACACGCTATAGCTTGTATTTAATGTGAATTTTGTGGAGAAAGTATATAATAAATTTCAAAATGAAGTTAAGTCAAACAAAAGGAGAATTTATTTGTGTCAAAATGAATGAATGAGATAATAATCGTAGTGTTTACTGCAGAGTGTCCAGTTCATGCATAATTACTTGTACAAAGTACGTATGTACCCGTAATTGGTAATCAGTGCTTTTTCTGCTTTTTCTAGCATTCTTAAATGGATGATGTGAACTACCTGCAATACAAATTGTATGTAGGTACAGAAATATTGGGATAATAATTAAAAAAGTTGTCACAAAGAGTCATTCCGTCATTGGAATGAGTAACTTGTTCTTGTCGCGCTTTGTCTTATGAAATCCGTTAGGTATGTGGCGAGTATTTACAACTTTTACAAGAGAGATAATAATTTATTCATTGTGCTGGTACAGTTTAAACCTGGTATTTTATTTACCCTTAATTAACTTACTTAGCACTCGACTGTTTAAATCAACGATGATGCAACGGAGTGAATTTCCTACGCTTTAATTCATGAGAAAATCAAGAGCGTGCGAAACTGTAATAAATAAATACTCGACATACAATAATGCATTTTACTTTTCCATAAATAAGAGTCTTTGACTTGAGGATCTTATATATACGTTCTGCATAATCAGTTTCCTTATCTTTATCATGTGTAGCTCCACTACATTCACACTGTGTTTCCTAATGAAATATAAATAATTGAAAATTAAAAGGAGTTTGCAAATAGTTCACACTGCAGACTGTAGTGTGTATTGTAATACAAGCCTTGTGTATTGTATAAAGTATAAAGTACGTTTTTTTAGTTATACCTGTACATTCAAAAGCAAAGAGATACCTATATAAAATAAAATGCAGGACGGCGTGTAAGTATGTACTATGCGGAGGCTCACAAGTGATTTGATGGTACATTACACATAAATTCATATGACAAACAGAAACAACGACGACGAGAACGATGGAAGACCACGATCGTCGAGGCACACACGACCAACAAACACTTGCATCCATTTTCCATTCATTTTCCTCGCTCTTTCAACCATTCCAATAATTCTAATGTGATAAATTTACTCCACATTCCAAAATATTTAATAACTTTACTATCTATATATCCTCGAGTGATAGGGATTCTATATGAAAAAGAAAAAGCATAGTTCCTATACCTTATCCTATTGCATCTTTATGTTTCGTGGTGTGTAGGTATTAGGTAGACTTATCACTATGCAGACTAAAGGAAGTTAAATAGGATTAACGTTTTATGTAGATATACATAATATGAAACGATGCTTTATATCCCACAGACTGCATATTTTGGGGGGGTAAAAAATGCACACAAATCAGACTGATTGGTCGGATATTGAAAGAAACATTGTTACACAGATATCGCGAGGATCTTTCCTAAGTTTACGAGGAAAGCAACTCTCACTCTATAACTTCCATAAATCCTCAATATGTTTAAATTGTGTATAGGTATTGTATAGTCAAGTAAAATGTGTAAAAATTAAAAATAATGAAATATGCGGCACATACTTTCAAGTACTAATATCTGTACTTGGATTAATATTCATAAGACTACTTTAATCTTTATTGCACTCACTTGAGCTTGTTAGTGTAATGTAATTCCAAATGAAGATTATGCGTACAGCTATATATGTAGGAACAATTATTATGTAGGAACAATTATTATTATTATTAAGTATGTATATAATCATCAATCAGGGAAACGAGAGTGTCTTGTCATGTGTAGACAAAAAGAGGTGTTGGGGCTTCATAAAATGCATTATGGAAAATCACCAAAAGACCTTTTCCACATTGTTGCCCTTAATAAAATGGAATCGTATATAAACTCGATTCGGATTCTCTAAAAACAACAAACAGCTGACAGCCGTCTGAGTAGCAACTACTAGAAATTTAAGAAAATAAATAGTGCCACACTCAAATAAACAATTAACAAAATCAACATGGCTAAACTTTTTGTAAGTTATCTCCAGTTTTTTTCCCCCGTGTACATTTTTTCACAACAAAATAAAATACAATTTGAAGAGTTTTCCAGTCATGTTGGCAGTGTTTACAGTATAAAAGTAAATGTGACTGTCAATATTCAAAAGGTTTTCTTATATTTGGTGTGTATTCAATTGAATCTCTAGGTTTTGGTTGCCCTCTGTGCTTGCCTAGCTTTGGCTGTTGCCACTGAAAAAAGCACAGAAAAAGTGACTGAAGAGAAATTGGAAACTGCTGAAGGAAGTCATTATACTGGCCTCCAGCATTACGGTAATGCTTTCGTCTCCAAAAGAGATTCGTCATATTTTCAAGCGGCTTTCAATTTTTATTTTGTTGCCTTTTCCTCTATTAGGAGGTCATGGGGGTCAAGCACATGGACATGGAAACGGTTTAATTGGTTATGGAGTTGGACATGGACATTTCCAACCATCCTACGGTTACCAAACTAAGGGACACGGCCATCATGGATTTGGTGGTTTTGGACATGGTTATGGTAATTTCTATACAGTTTTCTTCATATTGGCGAATGTGTAAACCATTTTCCAGTTGCATTTCACAATTCGTATTTTTTCAGGGGGTTTCGGAGGTTACGGACAACAGAGTTACGGTCATGGTCACGGTTATGGTGAGTTCCTTTTCTGTTGACTATTTTCAGATATTTAAGGACACTCTGTGTATGAATGCAACTAATTTAATATTTAATGAAATATCAAGGTGGACACGGACATTCTCGTCCAGCATACGGATACGGTTACCAAACTAAGGGACACGGCCACGGAGGATTCAGTCAAGGACATGGATTCAATCACGGTGCAGGGTATGGCCACCACGGGACTGGATTTGGACATGGCCACAATGAAGGGTTTGGACATGGGCATAATGCTGGATTTGGACATGGTCACAATGGAGGAGGATTTGGACATGAATTCGGTAACGGAGCCGGGTTCGGCAATGAAGCCGGGTTCGGCAATGGAGCCGGGTTTGGACACGGATTCGGTAGCTTTTCATATAGTTTTGGAGATTTTGGAGAGGTTTTTAGTTTGATTTCTTTCAATAACTGAATAATTATTGTACTATTTTCAGGTGGATTCGGGCATGGACATGGCTACAACGGTTAAAAGAAGTTCCTACTAAAAAAGACTATACAAATGTCAAAAATGTAGACATCCAATTCCTAATATAATCCTCAAACTACTGAATTCTACGAGTTAACATAATGTTTTAATTGTTCTCTGTTTCGTTTCTGTTAATCTGAACTCTACGATTCAAGTTTCTTTATTTAGATATGTGGAAATATCTTGTTACATGTATAATAAATGACTTATTTTTTATAATTTACGCAACTCGTTTACAACTTTCATGTACACACAATTTCGTATTTTTCAAACCATCTCAATATCCTATCCTAAGCAAACCTCGTAGCAATCGAAATGATTAACGAGGGACCAAATTTGGTGACATTTGACCAGGACATTTTCTTGTTTACAATGGATAAAAATTCATCATATGCAGCAAAACCCATAACATAAAACTAGCATAGCATAAAAATAGCATTGTATCAGATTTGAGTGATTATGGTCTACCGGCGTGAAATTATTAACATTGTATTAATACATTGTATGTACAATAAAATGTTTCATGACAACGTTTGAGAGTTTAAGCATGAGCCGAAAAGAGAAAAGAACATACTAAATTTGCTCTCAACTCTTGAAACGGATTCTCGGAGTATAAATGCAATATAAAATATGAACCAAACAAAATAAAATAAAGTCACAAGAAAGTCACTGCTCACGCCCACGCCTACAAGATTTTTTGTAGCATTTAAAACTCGTAACTTCAAATTAATAATCCAAATCCAAGTCCTCATCTTTTAGGCTATAGACTCTATAGTATAGAGTGTATAGTAACAGTATCGTAAATGTGTCGCAGTAGCCATTTCCATGTCCGCTAAGTGTATCAAAAAACACGGTTAAAAGAAATGCCCAACACAATTTTCAATCAGTTGTTGGAACTCTGATTTTCCCTTCTAGAACGTACATCTCAACCTAAATGGGACATGAAATCAAGGTTTGTCTCACAAAGTGAGTCAGTATAAATATATGGAAATGTGAGGGATGACATGCATTGCGCATTACATTGAGGGTTTGAGTTTCTACATGAAAATCAGGATGAAATAAACAAAATAGACTGAATTAAGAATTCTGACTGAAAAATCACCGCATTGTCAGTTGGCACTTTATTTTGAGTGAGCACTCGACAATATCTATTTATGTACATCAAATTCAATTACAATATGGCCGAATATAAGCGAAATCGAATTGAAGTAACACTTTGAAAAAAAGTCTTCTTTCTTCTTAATCGTTACTTAACAAAATTTTATAATTTTTTTTAACATTCTGCTTAAATGTATAGAAGCTTAAATTGTATTTTGTATAGCTCGTCAAAGTTGGTATTTAACCGTAGTAAGCAGCTCCACCAAGTCCGTGAGCTCCATGACCACCTATATAGAAATTAATCAGGAATAATCCATCAATTCATATTCGTGCGTACGTACATATGAGTGTGTACAAAAATCATTAAAAATCCGGGATTTTTCGTTACACTTACCATAACCAGCATATCCCAAATTACGGTATCCCAAATTCTGTCCGTAACCGGCTCCCCCTGCGTTACGTAATGGCACACATTTTTAGTTACAATATATATACGATTGTTAAAATAAAGAACACTGAAGAGAACACTGAAAAGAGGATTCTTACCTAAACCGTGTCCTCCAATTCCTCTATATCCTCCTCCAATGAGTTGTTGTCCACCATAAGCTCCACCTAAACCGGAATATCCGAGTCCCGAATAACCAAGTCCACCACCAAGTCCACCATGAGTC
The DNA here is from genome assembly GCA_034699125.1 of Gisinianus flammeolus. Classification (NCBI taxonomy): domain Eukaryota; kingdom Metazoa; phylum Arthropoda; class Collembola; order Symphypleona; family Katiannidae; genus Gisinianus; species Gisinianus flammeolus. Next base: position 17,133 of record JAIUND010001872.1, on the reverse strand, counting down.
CCAGCATAAGCTCCCCCTGCGTTACGTAATGGCACACATTTTTAGTTACAATAAATATACGATTGTTAAAAATAAAGACACACTGAAGAGAACACTGAAAAGAGGATTCTTACCTAAACCGTGTCCTCCAATTCCTCTATATCCTCCAACGAGTTGTTGGCCACCATAAGCTCCACCTAAACCGGAATATCCGAGTCCCGAATAACCAAGTCCACCATGAGTCCCAGCATAAGCTCCTCCTAAATTACGTAATGGCACACATTTTTAGTTACAATACATATACGATTGTTAAAAATAAAGAACAGTGAAGAGAACACTGAAAAAAGGATTCTTACCTAAACCGTGTCCTCCAATTCCTCTATATCCTCCTCCAATGAGTTGTTGTCCACCATAAGCTCCACCTAAACCAGAATATCCGAGTCCCGAATAACCAAGTCCACCACCAAGTCCACCATGAGTCCCACCATAAGCGAGTCCACTGTACAAGTTTCCTTCAGCAGTCTCCAATTTCTCTTCCTTTTTAGCGACTTCTTCGGCGGCGAAAGCCAAAGCAACGCAAGCGAAGAGGGCAACCAAAGCCTGTGTATAAACAAACAAGAAACACGCGGTCACAAACACTATTTTTTTATTGATTTTTTTTTATTTAGAGGCAAGTAATCAGCCAAGGAACCAGAATTATAACAATATTTTGAAGAAATTGTATAAAAAAAATATATATGGAAAAACTGAAAAACTGGAGAAAACTCGTTCGTTTTTTAATATCAAATTCCATAGAATTCTCCCTATGAAAATAAATGGGACTTGAGAATTCCATAGTGGGAAAACCGAAAATATAGAATAGGAAAACAACTTACAATGATTTTAGACATGTTGGCTATTGTTTTGTGGAATAATCGATGGGAATTGAAAGGGAGAGTTATTAAAAATGTGGTTGTTGGTTGGAGAACTGGTAAATGAATTGTGATGCTCCACTGGGACTTTTGATGGAGTTTATATACGATTTTTTGGAGAAGGGCACACATACAAAATACAAATCTACATGCATAAAAAGTGCCCAGTGTGTGTGTATATATATATATATACAGAGACCGTTGAACACATTATTCCTTTAATTTATACATTCACCTTTGCCTTCAATTTCCTTCTCCTCTTGTGCACTTCTTTAGTAAGTGTGTGTGTCTGTGTGGTGAGTGCATCAGAAATCAAAAACATCAAATTATATGTATATACTATATATACATATTAGTATTACAGGTATATATATATTCTTGGTCTTGGAATTATCCACCTACTTTTATATGTACACAATATATACACAAGCAAAATAATAATAAGCAAAAGGAATACATGAGAGAGTCCATTCTACAACATGCACACACAATTCACAATGTACGATATCTGTTTCTGTACACAGAAAACTCTGATTCTTGGCGTTTCCTTTGGAACATTATTCAATTCCACTTTTACTTATATCACATATTACATATAGTCAGAAGATAATCATGTAATGTTAGGAGGTAGATTGGAATCGTTGGAATCGTCAGACAATCAGGATCAGGACATGCATTAACACAGTCTGTGTAGTCATATACATACATATTACATAAATACATATAGTCATCATACTTTCACTACATCCCTCATTCTCTCTCTCTCTGTCTCTTTGATTCTGTGATTGTCTATATTTTCCATTTAGTTTAGTTTATACCTATATACATGGATAATAATAAAAAGTAAACACCACGTAAACTTCTGTACCTGGCGTCAAAGTTAAAGAGTGAAGGTGTCAAGCTGCCTTCAAACTTCAGCCTCTTTTTTTGAAGTACACAAATACGGGAAGAAAACTATTATAGTATGTATAAACGTTGTGTGGACAGTTGTTATTAAAAAATTACGGATGAATTTCATGCAGGATGTTACTCATTGAATTGAATGTCACAAATCATCATAGATTCAATTTGGCCAGTGCATGATAAAGGCTGGCCAAACATCTGTATGAATGATGCATATGAATTATCTTATACGTATATGTCTTTCGTGTTGTTTTGGTGGGAGAGACTTGACCACGACTTTATTATTATTGACTTGGTATTTATAATTAATAATTATGGATGGAAATCGTTTAACGTGTTCAAGATTCTATAAATAATAGTTTACCACATTCACAATCCCATTTCAATCATAAATACAGATATAATTAAAAACATTTCATGGTATATACCTTACAGAAAAAGAGGGTTTGTGATTTGTGAAGGTAATAATAGGAAAAAAATGGGTGGAAAAGACAGAAAAAACGCGTAATGATCTAAAGGGCATGCAAGAATGAAATCCAAATTATATATTGTTTGGGGGGAATTAGGGATTTTTTGGCCACGATTACCACGATTATTATATATATACGATTTGAGGTGAGGTGAGCAGTGCACTGCTCATGAGCAGCATCTCATCACATTCACAACAACAAAAACACGCTCACTTTTTATACCCGTTCGACTCTTTTTTCTTCTTATTAATATACTATTATGAAAACAAGGAAAACAAAAGATACAAATAAACGATTCATAAGTACTTTTTTCATACATGTAATTCAGAGTCAAGTTACTTGACCACACACATACACACACACACACACAAACAAATGAACAATTCAAATCAAAATGAGAATTGGCTCGAGTTTAATTTTCATTTCCATCATTATCATTTATACCAATTTCCGTCCTTTCATTTCATTCCAACAATTCCAACAATTATTTATCTGTATTTAGTTTTTTTTTGTATGTAGTTATAGATTTAAGGAGATTAAATGTGGAGATAATAATTGATAATTCCGATTCGTGGACGTGCGTACAGCTTTTTGAATCGATAAACTGTGTGTCCATCGATAAGCGATAAGTCAACTTAATTTTCATTAGATTCAGCAGGAGAGTCCAGAATGGTCAAATACATACGCAGAGCGAACAGTTAAAACATTTCTACAAATTTTAATGAATGAATGAATGAATGTACAATGAAAATGATATCAATTTTCAAGCGAAACATTTCTAAACCGACTATCAACTGCTATTATTGAGTGAGTGAGTGACTGTGTGGCCGGTCTATTCATTAACTCTTTTTCATTCTTTACTCACACGGCTTATTCTTATTCGTATTGCAATTTACAATGTAATAAAATTGCAGCAATTCTTGTATTTGTATACTTCTTGTATAGCCTTCGAGCGATGATCACGAGACACTCAAATCTCTCGGAAAACAGCATTCAACCACATGCAGTTGCAGCTTGAAATTGACAATGCAACGTTTGACAGTGAACAAAATACAAATCCCACAAGTCATATAGGATTTTCCATTCCCATAATTTTTTTAATCTGTAAATTAAATAGTTCTCATTCTCCAAATCTAAATTTTATACTAATGTGACAAGGGAAATGTTTAGGTAGTGGAAAACCTGTACTAATCGAATGGAATTTTGCTTCAAGTCTACAATATTCATAGGCCAAAACAAAAGTCAACTTTTGCACTCGCTTCTTCATAGATTTTTTTTAGAGAAAAAATGAAATGAGAAACAATGTACTTAATAATCAATATTTTGTAAAAAAAAAAAACAAGATTAATGAATTCGAAATTGAATGATTCTTCTCTGTGTCATTATATATGGGATGAAAGGTGAGAGCCACTGCTGGGCCACGTATGCATTTCAATGCGATAGAATGTAGAATATGGTTAATATTGAGTTTATTACTTTGATCAAAAACTTTTTCTCCAGTGAATGTGTTGACAGTTTTATGCGGGTTTATATAAACTATAGTTTCAATCAATCATCTCGTTTTCCATCAAACATTTATTTCCACTATGAAACAAAAACGACTCTCTCATGAGCTTCCAACATTGTTTAATGGAAAAAGGACTCCTACTCACCATAATTGTGACGATAAACGTATAAAAATTCATGCCAAAATTTTCTGAATTGTCTTAAAATCACACATGGGAAATGAAAACGGAAACAGACAATTGACAAGGAATTTCATGGAGAGAAGGTTCCAAAAATTGAAACAACTTGAAGCAAATAGAAATCACTGTTGACTGTACGGATGTTCTTTTACTATACGGAAAGATTGTGAGAGATTATGAAAACCAAACTTTGTGTACTTTGGCACGGGTTCTGTGACTTCCGGTCTGGGGTTTTCAATGGTAAATGCATTCCATTTCAAGACGACTTAAAAAAACGTCTTCTTCGTATAGGTATTTAATATGTACATGTGAGAGTTGAAAAGATTCAATTTGTTGGATTTTGTTTAGTAACCGGCATCAGATTTGGTTATACCTTTACTATAGATTATTATTAAATTTCTTTGGGATTCACTTTATCTGATGGAAATATTTCCGTTGAGCACGTGTGGCCACTGTATTGAAAACTCGAGAATTTCTATATGAAGAGTCCAGAGAATTTCAGAGTACATAATCGTTTGACTCAACTCGCACATCCAGAGTGGAAACTATATACAGATATAACATTCTGTTGAGCCAGTTTATGGGGAAATTGAACAGTTTTCCATGCATGCGGTTCAGAGACTGTACAATGCTGTACAATTTATTCAACTCGTTATTAATCTGCCTCTTATTTCTCTTCTCTTGTTGTAAGTCTTTTACATTTGTGGAATGCGAATAATAATTGGACAAGTTCTCTGTGTATTTTTTTTTTTTTTTTTTTATAAAAACGCGAATATTGGATTTTTTATTTTTTCGATTAAAAAACGGCACGCAACAATCAATGCAATAATAATAATAATAATAGTAGATCTATATATGTACATGTACAATTTACATTCAGTGGAAAATCAAATCAGACCAAATGAACAAGTATATTAGTTTCAAGTTTTCTTTTTAAAAAATGTTGACAGTCATGGATGTTTTGTATAGAGAAGACTCTTTTGGACGACAGCTGTGGAATGGCAGCTTAACCGTAAAATCCACCCCCGAACCCGCCGATCCCTCGTCCGTATCCTCCATAACCACCATATCCACCTATAGAAACAAATGCACCAATCAGAGAGTTAATTCCTGGACAAATCACTGAAAATTTTCTATAAAATAAATCCGACTGGTAAAGCTATATGGGAACTTACCATATCCTCCACCGAACCCACGGCCATATCCTGTAGGGGAAAAAACAAATCAGTTAGTTCTCCGAAAATCATTGAAAAATCACTGAAAATGCTCTAATTTCTAAAACATACGACTATATAGAAATGCCTAGAAATTCCTGGAATTATTTTATTTACCACCACCATATCCGCCTCCGTATCCTGAAAAACACACAAATCAGTCAATTAGCTTTCCGAAAATCATTAAAAAATCACTGAAAATGCTCTAATTTCTATAGAAATACGACTAGTGTCTAGAATTGTACCTCCGTATCCCCCTCCGTATCCTCCTAGACCTCCGTATCCCCCGATTCCACGGCCATATCCTCCGTACCCACCTCCATATCCTAAAAATAGAAGAATCATTCAGTTAATTTAGGAGAAAAATGGCTGAAAATTTTTCAAAATTGAACTATGGAAATCCTAGAAATCCGGCTAAAAAGCTGTGAAATTGTGTACCTCCATATCCACCATAGCCTCCTCCTAGTCCACCATATCCGAGACCTCCTGAAAAAATATATATAGTTAGTTGAATTAAGTTGTTTCAAGATTAGGGATTAGTTGTCATGTGTGAGGAGATGAAAGGGGCGGGTTTTGTTACCGTAAAGGTTTCCTTCAGCAGTTTCCAAGTTTTCCTTCTTGTCGGCAACTTCTTCGGCGGCGAAAGCCAAAGCGATGCAAGCGAAGAGAGCGATTAAAGCCTAAAAGGAGAGAGAGAGAAATAGAAACAAATCCGGGTATTAAACTTTTGTAAGAGTGAAGCCCACTGGCTTGGTAATAAGTATAGATCTTTTCAATAGATCCCCGAAACTGAATTCAGAAAATCCGATTATTGAAACTTGAAAATTGAAAGTTGAAATTGTAGTTGAGGAAAAGATTGGAACTTACAATAGTCTTAGACATATTGTTGGATTTGGTGATATATATTTCTCGAATTGAAAGAGAGATTTGTAGTTGAGTTATTGTTCTGAGTTGAGCTGAAATGTTTGTGATACTTTTCTGGACTTGGAGTTGACTTTATATACGATTTTGTGAGAAGGGCACAGAGTCAGTCGTCCATTTAATTTTTTACTTGTAAGTATACGTATACATCTAATCCCCATTCACCTTTGCCTTCATTCAACAAACGAACGACGGGATTGTTCCCAAATCAAAAAAAATTAGTTGTACCTCATGTAATTCATGTAATATGAAAAATACATGTGTGATTGTGTTTGGTGTGGACGGGGTTGACGGTTGACGTAAATACCCAAATGATATTTTATATATACAAAAGTCGTAATATCTCAAGTCATTGTAAAATCATAGTAAAACATATACAGAGAGGAATGGACGCCAGGTACGATGTATGTAAGTACCTTATATCACACACTCTTACTCATTTCCTCTTGAACATTCCCCCCCCCCCATTCACTATTACTATACACATACCTATCAAACTACCCATACTCGAGACAAGTAAAAAAAAAAGAGTAACTTTAACATGTTCCTCTGTCCTCTCAGCGTCAAATTGGGAATTAAATGTACATACTACTACAACGACATATATAAAGAACACATAAAAAGAATTAAGACAGAGAGGTACGCATGGATCATGACATGACAACATCAAGTGCGGTCTACGAACAGTCACACAAACAAACAAATCCACCTTCCCCATCACACACACACACAATTCCATTACAAGTAGTGGGATTACGTTCAAGTTCCTGCACCAACATCTAACATCTATGACTCAAATAGTATTTACGACCATAAGATTCCATCACACAGATTCAATTCAGTTTAAAAAATCCATTTAAATTAAACAAATGTACCTGTTCGATCCCTATATCGCTCCTGTATAATCTCCTCTAATTTACGCATACATACACAATTTCTTTTCATAGTCATATTAGCACTTATCCGTTATCACCAACGGACTTTTTTTTCCAATTAATTATCGCATAATTTACATGAAAATAAAGAAATTGGAAAAATACACACACACACACAAATATGCCCAGACGCGTGTAGACTTGTAGACTTGTAGACTATAGTGTAGGTAGACTGTGTAGACTGTATCTTTATTTGTTTTTATTATTGTTATGAATAATTTCCAATGTGTTTTGAAGTGTAGAGATTTCATGTACAAATGTATAATTGAATTATTTAATGCTTGTTCCTCTATATGTATGTACTTTGACTACTTCTATACTAAATGGCTACACACGCACGTACATATGTACATGGAAATTCGTCAAGCTTGATAAGATTACACATAAAATATGCATTAATCTTTTGTGTATCTCTCTCTTCTCTCTCTCTCTCTCCTTTCGTTTACATCTGATTGTGAGTTTGCCTGCCTCTATATAATTTGTATGTGCATTCACTGAGATTTCAATTTCAAGTGCAAATGTTGTATGCAGACTGCAGAGAGTGGTTTAATGCATATTCAAGCATGGGTTTGATTGAGAGTAAAGCGAGTGAGTGAGTACTTCAAAGGTTACAAGACGCACACATACATAGATACTCCTTTTCTTTTGAATTTTGAATAGTGTGTTCCATGTGCATATACATATATATACCTACAATCACAATTCGCCTAGTTTTTTTTCCTTTTCTGCAGGTTTTTGGTTGTGGTGTTGAGTACCTATATATGTGTATGGTGTCAGTGTCCACATGGAACCGTGTGGCCAAAAAGATATTCGCCCTCAGGATTGCACTCAACATCAACATATACGATATGAATGAGCATACGGTACGACCTACACGACTATACCAACTGTTGCGCTCGTGTGTCCATTTATTATTACATTACATGCTGCTGTCGTTTTTGTTCCCAGTTCGTATATGTACACGATATATATTTCAAATATATATATTTGTACTCTCGTATGCATCTCTCACACTGATTTTCAATTTCAATCATTTCAAATTGTAACCCGTAATTTACCATATTTATTATTTATTTCAACACTTCATTTGAGTCATTTTGTCATTGAGTTGGGGGTTTTGTGTATTAAATCGAGAAAAAAATAGTGTAGCAAGTAAAGGCAATAGTAAGCAATAAAGGATTTTTTTTTCCTTCTAATTTCGGTGTACGTACTTTGGATTTATGGAACAAGGATTACTCATTACAGTATTAGTCGTAGCCGTAGTTAGATAAGAGTCCAAGTAGGAGCAGTATCACCAAAACAGATCGTCACACACACATACAGTCAACGTCAACCACAATTTAACAAATAAAACAAATTTATCAAATTTAATTTAACATAATTTAGGAAATTATTTTATTTATTAAATATAAACAAAACAACGTAGTTGTCTACAGGTAAAGTACACGCTCTGAAGGATACAGGAAAAAATTAAAAACAGTAATCACAACTCGGCACTCGGCTCATTACTTTTTATCATAATAATAGGAAACCACCACCAAAGAAACAAGAAGCAATTATAGGAATTTTGAGACTCGAGACTCGAGAGAATGCCGTGTGGAAATTGGTTAAATTAAGACGAAATTTCAAATTTGTCACTACATCCATCCGTATATTTTATTATTATATTTCTTCATCATCATAATCCAGTCACACTTCCTGTGTCCTTTATTTATCTTTCATCCTTTCGTCGCTTTACTTCCATCGACTCCTTTCAGTCATTTCCTATTTATTTATTTTTATACAGATTTTCAACGACAACGAAAACTCCATCATCTTGAAATCTTGACTCTTCTCATCTCATCGTATAGTTGTATTGCCGCGTTTGTCGTACATATCCCGCACCATTTAAACTGAATATTTTTGTCATGTCTTTTGTTGATTCGGAAAAAGTGGAAGTGAGGAACGGACGTGGTCGATTTAAAATTAGGGAAACAATTCACTGTGTACAAATTATTATCAGATTTACTGACTATGAAACTGAAATTGAAATTGTAAATGGGCCATTACAGCTATTTGTGTCTGTATACTGTACATGGAGATGAGGAGGAGAGTGAGTCATCGGTGGTCAGACCGCGATTGTGTTGTGTGCCTCCACAAATTACGTGATTTGCTTAAGGGTCTACCGAAAGTGATTTATTACATTATTACATAATCTCACATCATTTAATTTTAATAGTCAATTAGACGAGGACGAGAGTGATCACCTGAATCTTCGCGTTGTGCATCACAATTCTCATATACGATACATAGGTATCTGTATATACCATTTCTTGAGAAATCAACAGCAATCCATTCCAATCCAAAGAAAATGAACAAATGTCAACAGGATGAATCTAAAAAAAAAAAGGCTCATTCACATTGAGATTTGAGACGTATACCTATATGTAGAGTCAAGGTAAGTTACGTAAACACAATAGATAAGAAAGAAATGGAGTTGAATGAATGGAAGATCCTGTTCCCGTTTTCAATTCGCCTAGACTCTTTCTGCATCTGCATCTGTATCTGTGCATCTACCTGTCAACATCACAGTCATATAGGTAAAAGTGTGTACATTATACTACATATAGATATAGAAAGGAAAAGGGATGATGATGATGGGAGAAATGTTGCTGTTGCCTCTTTGTCTAGAGCGTTCAATATAGGTAGAACGTATAGAACAGTAACAGAATGGTCTGGTCTACACAACACAAATGATGGCATAATAATAATAATAATAATATTCTACACATGTGTAGATCCTGGTGTTGATCCCAATTACGTGAATGTCCATTACTACATGCCCAATAAATCCATATATATATATATATATATCTGTAAACAAATTTTATCATGCTCCGACTCATTGCTCTTTTGGTTTGATTTGATTTAGTCCCCATTTTCCATACTTTTTCTCTGTACCTTGACTTCGTTAGTTGACTTCAAATTCAAACAAATATAATCTAAATAATTGCGCAATAAAATTGTAACATTCATTTATTTGTCATCATGTCCAATGACAAATTAGAAAATCGAGTTGTAAGTAAATTCAAGTTATTTTGAATTTGAATTTGAATGTTGAAGTGTATAGTAGTGATTTCAAAAAACTTTGTGAAAATAAATGCGGGTACAATTTTTTGATCTCAAGTCGTCGTCGTCGTCGTCGTCAATCCTCGGTCGGCAATGAGTTATAAATTCCCTTGGACGTTCCTGGTTTTGATTTTGAATTTAAAATGTCGAGTTACGACTTTACGAAAGAGTGTTGAAGCGTGGAAAGTATTTACTTGCGACGGCCACCTTCTAAAAAGTCCCCATATAGTAAATAGTCTCACCATTATCCTATTAACTTTATTTTATTATTTACGCCGCTTTTGTTTGTCTAAATTTTACGCTCAGAATTTACTAGAGTAGCCGCCTCCACACAAAATGTTCAATGTTCAATGTGTATAAGTACGATTATGTAATGCTCCAATGCTTATTCAAATTCAAAATCGAATTCTGTGCTTCATCAATTCCATTTCATCCACCACATGAGCACACGAACTGTACGACGACAAACTACATATACACACTGTTTAAAAAAACACTTGGAGAGACAAATTCAAATTAGATTTCTTGACAAAGTATATAATACATCTCATTTACAACTCTCATTCTTTTCCCTTGTGAATGTGAGGAGATTGGGAATTTATATAGCATGTAAGTATACATATGAACAAAAACTTGACTTAATTTTTTTGCATTGTGCCGTGTAAGCATGACTTGACGGATTCTCCACAACTAGCCAACTCATTCTCAGTACTCAATTACACACAATTTCCACTATCAAAAGACCAAAGACCAAGAGAGAATGTCACACAAAAAGACGGTAGTCAAATTATGAGACCCCAAAACTATATACAAAGTTCAAAAATTTACACAAGTCAATTGTGACAAACTGAAACCTTCATTTATTCCCTTTCAAAATTGGGTTATTCTTACTTTTCTTACTCATTTTCAATGTCCACTGTCGAAAAGTTATAGGTAGTACCTATTAGGTACACAGCTAAACTATCTGTATATGCGAAAGATTATGGAAAAACAATTACAATAACAATGAGAGACTCTTTACATTTACACACTTTTTAGCAATGCAATAATTTATATACGTATGATGCGCCGTATGATGGGCTATTTACAGGTGAGTTATCATATTAAATGTGGATCATCATATTACAATAGAACAAAATTACCTATACTTGAGCAAATATGAGAATGACTGTCGACTGTCATTGTTAGCCGTAGTATATAGTTTGCAAATGAAACTGGAAACTGTGTGGACTGTCAACAATTTGTTGACGTAGGTCTGAATTCTGCACATTCTGCATGCCAAATTGCATACTGATAAGTATTCCACGTTGTATTGTTGTATATTTGTATATATCAATTGTTTTTATACATATACGCACTTTCTATGGTCCTAACTTGTATGTATGTATGTACCTCGTTGTAATTACCAAATGTACAGCACAAATGTATAAAGGACACACGAAAAAAATTCCGTGCATGTAAAGAGAGCAATTTGAAATTTGATGTTTGATGTTTGAAGTTTGACGTGTGAGCACTTTAGACATTAGACATTTTTTTTTCAGCGTCTCCAACTCCACTTACTTCTATGTCGTTCATATATGTACTTAGAACTTCAACTCACGCGTGTCATTTGTCATTGGTGTCCAATAATATGCGACCATGTGAAAGAATATAAGCAAATATACCGGCTTTTCCATCAATTTTTTTTGACAAGATCCCACCTGCAGCACAGCCTGTACATGATATATATATATATATATATGAGGCACATGAATGGACTATTAATTATTCCACATGCTATCTTGAGACGACTTGAGTAAATATGTGTTTGTGTATTTAGTATTTTATAACCCGCCTCAAACAACACGACAGAGTTTGACGTACATAATTTCACCATGTTTTTTATACTCAAGTAGTTCTATATATGTGACGGAATGTGAACTAAATACTCTCGTTGTTTTTTTCAATATATCGAGTCTACGCTCTCTACTACACAGTCTATACGCATGTTAAATAACAATAATAATAATAATTATTATTATTGTTGTACGAATGAAAATATAGCTGTGGGAGAGCATTAAATGTTTCTTATTATGTACATGTCTAAGCATTTTCCCCTTTTCTCATGTCCAGTTAAGTACATCTACATTGTGTTCGAATTTTTAAGGGAAATTGTGCGTTGGCAAAGGATTAAAAAAATGACTAAATATACACATTCAAATTTTTTTATTTGAGTATTCTTAAACGGAGCTGTCGAGATGACTCTAAAGATTTTGTTTGTACAGTTTTTATTGTTTCGAGAAAATTCCGAGTAATTTTGTAAAAGTCGTCCACGGATATAAGTAGATACTTATAGTTATTTAGAATTTAATGTACTTGAGTATAAGTATATAATATGTATGACATGTAAATGCATACACACTTGGAAGCATATACCGTTGTTTGGCATATTGTAATCGTACTCAAGTGTGAAATGCAGCATGGAGTATTTGGTCGGTCAAATTTCCGATATTAATCAACAATCAAGTTTTTTGTTTTGACTTTGGAAACCTGACCGTCCATTCGTCTTATCTTGTTACCAAAGTCAGGTTTTTCTCTCTCTCTCCTTCTATATGCATGAGATTATCAGATGATTTCAAGAAAGAAACGAAACATTGTAAATTAACTGTCATGCATGACCAGAAATCCATACAAAATATTAAACACACTTACTAAATAGTCAATTATGTTGAAACGTCATGGAAAATATCAAAAATAGCCACAAGGAACAGAAACAATCATAAACATATATATGCATTTACATATTTATATAGATACATATGTAAAAGTGCAAAAGATTAGTTAGTTTTGATTTTCATTCTGTATCTATCAAACAAATTAAATTAACCTACCACACACAGTCCAATTTGAGCTAATGAATTGACTTTACCTTGCTCTTTTTGTCTCTCCTCTCTGGTCAACAGCTGTGAAATGTGAAATGCAACCATTTAAAATGCAAACAAAAGTCCTCTTACACCCCTTACACGTCCACATCCATCAACTACTGCAACAAACTCTATGGACTTGAGAGTTACAACACAAAAGTTGAGAGGTTTTCTTGAAAAACATATTTAGCATTGATTTATCCACACAGTCAGCACACACAATTCTTGTTTTTGTGCGGTGGGTCAGTTCCGTGTCAGTTGTCAGTTTAAATTCAATTCAATTGAAATTTTTAAATTACAATCATTCTTATCAGTAGTCAAGTAATCACTGATTACTAATCAGAGAACACAGGGAGAGATTTTGAAATGTGATATTACTCGATATCCAGTCAATCCCATTTTACATATAATTGCTCATCTGTTTTAAATACTGTAATTTTTTGAGCAATTTGTAAAATTCCATTGTCCAATACAATTTTGCCATTGCAATTGCTGTTCTTGTTTTTGTTCTTAAATACATTGAAACACAATATTGTAAAGGGAAATGTCACACTGTACATTGGATGTTAGGATTTTGAATGAAAATCCTGAAAGGAATTATGTAGGTACGAATCACGTTGAAAAACGTGTATCTTACAAATACATGTTAAAATGTTGCGAGAATGATGGAAAATGTACAAGTGTGTGATGTGATTTTGGTGTAGTCTCTCGTGTTGCCCCTCCTCCAACCTGTACAATCTATACAGTGTTCATTGTCCATACAGGGAATGGCGAATGGCGAATGGCGTGAGTACACTGTGTGAACATGTGTGATGTGTGATTACAGTAATTACAATTATATCGACAGCAAAAGTGAATTTCAATGTGTAATTACTTGCATAGAAAACCCATCAATTATACACCTCAAGTAAAGGAGTGGGATCCATCGGCATACGAGCATGAGAATGCAGGATGCTGCATATGATGAATTCTAATGAAATCCATCCATTTCGAGTTGCAGTAGATTATGCATATGGAAATATGAACGAAATTAGATGAATGCAGTTTATACTTTATAGTTTATACATCTAGATACGCAGTAATAATAAAGAGTGTTTAAGAGCACTTTAACTTTAAGCATCTGTAGAGAATGGAATTTAAATTGAAATCGATAATCGATTTAAGTTCATAAAATTCTCTTGATTCTGCCCCTCTACATCTCTTCATGCAGTCATAAATATACAAATAGCACAAAGTGGAGGGATTCAGTTTATTATTTTGTCAAATTGTAAGCACAAAAGCACAAAGAAATAAATTGGCATCATATGTAAAATGTAACATATATTTTTCAATGTTACAAATGAAACGAGGCTACACTTTTTTTCTATAGTTCATTTCATTTCAATTTTCACACACAAATATATATAAACTGCACTTTGCATCTGTACCATTTTCAATTCTATTTATTGTTTATTAGGCCAATTAAGTACAAAAACTGTCATTCAGTCCTCATCATTTATGTTGTTTCTTGTGATTTGTGCAGGTACTACATATACTTGTTTCTATGTGTGTGTGTTTGTAAATGTAACAAGTGTGAACTCCATTTATATTCAAAGTAAATATCTTTCATCTTGTGAAGTAATAAAAATCTCACATGACTCGTACTCGTCTTACGATTATTATTATTTGTAATTTCTGTGTGATGTAAGAACAAGAACAAATAAACACAAGCGGCCTTTCTCAGGTGTCACTTTAATTAATTAGTCTATCACCTGTGCCATTCTCTTATAATTTTAATTGTATTGTAATTATATACATGAGCATGTACACACAAGTACAGATATTTACTGAATAGTTTTCAGTGAATACAAAAACTTGGCATTTACCCCAGAAACCACAGCAGAACTCCACATAAATATTCAGATTCTATAAATCCACACGGTCAAATTCATTTGAAAAAATCTCGCAACTTTTCTGTACATACTTTGATTTTCTTTTTTATTGTACACACTCCAGTTTTTTTAATCATCCCACACTAAAAACAAAAATCTAATTTCAACTCCAGTAACGAAAAAATTAAAAGCTTGTACCTTGACAAAAGCAAAAGGAAAAAACAAGCAAATTAAACTTGATGGAAAAAATGTCGTGAGCTCATTAGAACTCTGGAAGGAATATATATATGAGTTGAAAATGTGAACATTTCCCACTGTCGATGGATAATAAGCGGTTGTTGAATTGGAAAGGTTTTATGAAGGCAAAAAGCGCGTGTCCCATTAATCAATAATCTGCAATCAAAGTCACATAAATGCGTAAGCCGCAAATCTCAAAGAAACATTGTACATTAACAATCAGGATTTTTTTTACACTCGAGTAAACGTGTTTCTACAAGTTTGACGTTTCCTATATGTTATTTAATTCCAATACCACATTATTTGATCAAACATGAAATCCAATTTTCAATTTCAATATGAATCCTGGAAAAACATACAAAAAAATGGACAAGTAAATAAATAACTTGGACATAAATAAATGTACGCTCTCCTCGTCCTTAATTACTATTATTCCGCCTCATAAAATTTTGTGTCTATAGACAGGGAAATACAATCAAACTCTCAAAACCAAGTGGTTTGGAACCTCCAATTAACTTGTCAGAACCTTTTGGTTTGTTAAAATCGACCGGGCATGAACCATTATATAAAAATGGTACATTTTGCACACAAGCCTTTGTTTGTTTGTAAAAAAAAACCAGTCTAGTAACTGATAAATTTCCAGTGCAAATCATTTTATTTTAATTTCATACAGAAATATATCCAGGCAACTCTCCAGAAATACTTAAATTATACAGGATGTTCCAAAAATCCAGAAAATGCTTCATTTTTTATAAGGGATAAAATCAGAAAAATTAGTTATCACAATGATTTTTTCCCGTGTTTTTTTCTTCTTCGTCTTTGATTCGCAATTAGTAAATATTTTGGTGTGCATGTATCCAAATCCGTTTTGAAGCTACTCTCGTCAGTTATTTTCGTTTTTAATCTGCATTAATTGCAATAAAACTACACGGATGACGAATTGATTTAATAGAGATAGAGAGAGAGAGAGAGAGAAAAATAGAAAAAAAGGTAAGAATGGGAACTCTTGTCTTGGGGAACAAGCGGAGTAACATTAAACTCGAATTGAATGAATATAATGGAATTGTGGTGAGGCTGATGTTTTGTTCAGTCTATAGTACAGACAACAATAGAGAAATGTTCATAGCCGTATCTCATAGAATGACTGCTGCTGCATGTGCATGTAAGCGGTATATAACTGTGATCATGAGTTGTGTTTACATCATAGTAGCCCTACCTGTGCAGTTTTTGCAGAAATTGCCTGCAAAAAAGTTGCAGTTTTGGGATCTGATGCAGGTCGGACGTTTTCAAGATGCCGCCTGCTACTCTTTGAGAAAGGGCAGATCCCAAAATGACACTTTTTTGGCAGGACGTGACTCCTCCCCCTTTTATTGTGATTGGTGAGTGTGTTATAAAGGAAAGATTCCGGAGTGCATCTCCTCAGTCTTGACTGACTCGCCGAAGGAGAAGGTTGTCGAAAAGTGGCTCCTGAAGATGCACAGAAGATTCCACAGATGCACCATGTTGACACATGAATGTCCCACTGTGAACATGCATGTACATATGGAGGTCACCAATGACCTGGATGCATCTTGTATGCATCCTAGATGCAATTGCATCTATATGAGATGATACACATGTGGGATGCAGGATAGGTCACGTGTTCGAAATAATATTTCACTACTGTATATTATTTATACATATGTACGCTTGTATAAAGCAGGTGACGTTTAAAAATGTGAAATAAATATTTCACTTTACACAGGCGTACATATGTGTAACATTCAATGACATTCCAAGGTCGAGATAAGAATGTCATGTGAGTTTTGGAATTCCACAATTCCTTTTAGCATTGAAAATCCTTTTCCCAGGAAGTCGGGAGGAGGAGTCACGTGGTCTGAATCTAAGATGCATATTGCATCCTGGGGTGCACAATGTTCAAACGTTGAATCTCCTAGTCTTTATATGTACGTACATATGGAGGTCACCAATGACCTCAGTGACCTGAGTGCATCGT
>JAIUND010001871.1:0-29096 GCA_034699125.1 Gisinianus flammeolus | reverse complement strand
TTGCATTCCCCCCCCCCCCCCCACAAAATGGCATTCCAAGTCCCAATTCTTCCTTCTACATGCGATTAGCCGCCCACATTCCATTCCAGATGAAATTCCATTCAAAATTAGAATCAAAATCAAAATCCAGAAATCAAAATCACATTTCTATCTGTATTTCAATGGAATTGAAGCCTGGAAATGGGAAAACTTTCCTTCAAGTGACCAAATACAAAATGTAGCAAAGGCAGACGATGGAATCTCAAATCGCAAAATGAACGCTCACGATCGTCTGGATTTTCTCTCATTTTCATCTTAGTTTGAGATGAAGAAGAAGAAGATGAAACTCTCAAGGAGAGAGAAAGTTGACTGAGTGTTTGTGTGCTGCTCTAAATGAAATCTAATGGGCTCAACGCTCAGTCTTTATACAGACAAAATCAGACTGAGAGCAGAAAGTGAAAGAGAAAGGAGAAAAAGAAAGGAGAAAGAGCTCTTCAAATCCACACAACACAAACTTTTGACGAGGACGAGTGAAACAAAACTGTGTGTGTGTGTGTGTGTGGGCCAAAGATGATTTCATCTGATAATCTATGGACTTTCCCTTTCCATCCATCCAAAACCCAACACAAAACTTTCTCTTCTTTGTCTATTTTCACTTTGACTTTCCCTTTCTCATCGCGTTCAATGAAGCAAACGCAAGCTTGAGTTGTCTGAGCGAGCGATAAGTCAAATCATCAAAATGAAACTCAAGATGAAGAGAATGAGAATGAGAATGAGAATATGAAACTGAAAATGATGTGATGTGATGTGATTTCGGATTCCCTTTCAATCAGCTCCAATATCTCTTTCAATTCAATGTCGAATATCTCTTTTCCTTTTCCTTTTCCTTCTGCAAAATCATTTTCTTTCGGAGACTCATTCGAGCACAAAAAAAAACAAACACAGCAGGGATATTAAATATCTGGGGATCCCCAAAAATCCAGAATCTAGCCCTCAAAGGTCAAAGTTCTCTCGAGAAAAAAGAGCTGGAGAAAGTGTCTTGAAGAGAGAGAAAAAGAGAGGAGAAAGTTGGGGAAAGTAAAGTAAATGGTTTTTTTTGTTTTGTTTTGTTTTCTTGTGTGGGAATTGAAAAATGCTGATGATGAGACTGAAGACAATTTTGTGTGTGTGATTTCTTGTATAGGATTATTTCGTTGTTCTTCTCTCGCCCATGGAGTTGGACCCGACGATGCGAATGTAAGTTGTTGACTTTTGACTTTTGACTTCCCCCCACGTTGACATTTAAATAAAATTTGATACTGAGAATTGAGAATTGAGAAATCTAAAATGGATTTTACCGGTGTGTGTTTGTGGTATTTTGTTTCTTTTCTATATTTATGTATGGAACATGGTTGGTGGTGGGTGCAGGATTCTTCAAGTGCCAATTTGGGCTCAGCGAGTGATTTACATTCAGGGTAGTTGTTTGAAGGATGCGGATTTGATGCGAGCTCGAATGGGGGAAGCGGAAGCTTGTTTCATCCTCGCCGCCCGGAACTATGCAGACAAAACAGCTGCAGATGAGCACACGATCCTTCGTTCATGGGCTGTCAAGGATTTTGCTCCACTCGTCCCGCAATATGTACAAATCCTCCGGCCCGAAAATAAACTTCATGTTCGATTCGCAGAGCACGTCGTCTGTAAACTCCCCATACAAAATACAAATACAAAAATCATCTACACATAACATTTACTATAAGAATGAGGATTTTTTGTTTACTCCGTACATTTTGACAATATACGGAGGATTTCAATCACAACTACTTTCACTTTCCCCTTTCTCTTTCTCATTGTGTGTGTTGGTATTTGGTATGATGATATTTTAGGTGAGGATGAGTTCAAGTACGCACTTCTCGCCAATAACTGCTTGTTCCCCGGCACGTCCACGCTCGTCACACTCCTTCTCCACACATCCAGAGGACAGTAAGTCACTTTCTTTACAATTTATCTCTCACACAGCTTCCAGCTTCCAACCATTTCCACAATATCATATCCAGAAAGCCCAAGCAAAAGAAAACAAATATATATATGAAAAAAAAACAAATAAAAGCACAGCTTACCAACTGTCACTTTCATCCACTACAATGAGACAGACAATCCGGGAAATCCGGGAAATCCGGGAAATCCGAGTAGTGGCTCTCCATTGTCGTTTGTCTGACGGTAATTCGATGGGAGGTTCATAAGATTAGACCAAACTACCCCAACTATCCCACGTCCGTGGATTCCCTCAATTCACACACACACCACACACTACACACAAATTCACATGTAGAGAAAGTCACTTTCACTCAAGCGGACATTGATATTGAGGATATTGAGGATATTGAAGACAGAGCCAGACGTTCCTTGGAGAAAGTCCATGGAGAAAGTCGGAGAAAGAGTAAAAAAATCAGGGAAAGTCGGTGAAAGTAAAATAAAAAAGATGGGTAAAAATAATAAATGGTCCTCGAGTTAAATGGGCATTGATGAGGATGAGAGAGAGACAGAGAGAGGAAGAGAGAGAGAGAGAGAAAAGGAAACGTTCCAGCTCGACGATTACCCTTGATGGCTTCTTTATCTTAAATTGCCTGGACTTGAAAGTAATGGGAGACACTTGAAAACTCTTTGATTTTCTCTCTCTTTCCAAGATCCACTCTGGATTTTCTCGTTGTGAGAGAGTGAGAAAGAAAATCAAAGTTTACGATAGATCGCGAATGCTATTTTTCCAGGCGCAGAAGGGAATTTTCTCTATTCTCCATTTGAAATTACAAAAGGAAAAAAAACAAGATTTTTTGTTTTTGCCAGAGACTGTTCGACATTTAAGTCTCAAAAAAAACATGAAAATGAATTGGATTGTGTGCGTCAGGATTTTCAAGGATATCTGTTAGTGGTGGGAAATTGATGATGATGATGATTGAAAAAATCACATACTGTGTTTGTTTGCGTCGAGTATTTTTTCTTATGTATGTCATTGATTTTGATGTTGTTGCTGTTGTGATTGTTATTGATTGATGGATTGGATTGGATTGGTTTAAAAAAGGGAGGGGGAAATGTCGAGAGAAGAATGGCAGCGACTGTACGGGAAATGCTCAGGGAATGAAATTTATCATATACGCTTAGGAGATTCCCGTTTTTTTGGTGAGTACGAAGGAAAAAGTTTCACCTACGCTTCATTTCACTCGCATCGTAAATTCGGTGTTTGCCTTGTCGGAGTTCGACCGGCTCAACTCCCGGAGTTCTATGAAGACACCATCCTTCTAAACCCCGGACCCAGGTGACAACCACTTTCCTCTACTTTTCAAGCCCCAACATCCATAATCCATACAAACATTCAAATCCAATGGGGATTCTGTTGCTTTTTTATTAATTTATTAATTCATTAATTATTGATGAGATCGGTGGGGTTTTTCCGGTGTTTTCTTTGAAGGCATATCATGAGGAAATCGGACATTTGTTTCTACTTGAGCATAACCAAGGAGGAGCACTCGGCCTTTGTGACAGGGAACACGACAAATTCCCCCACCACCAACAATCCCGTCGTCACCGTCGGTTCTGGTTCTGGTCCTAATCCAGAAAATACGGGTAACTCGGGCAACAACACAGATCCCCAACAAAAGCAAAAGCAATCCCCACCAAACGAAAATGGTCCGGATCATCACTCGACGACGATCGTGGTGGACGTGGAGTTGGAACAGACACTGGACGACTCCCAATCAAACACACACACTTTCACCATCCCCATAAATCCAAATCCAAATCCAACAGCCAACTCAATGTCAATTAGTTCCAATGCAAAAGAGGACCACGTCCAAGTCACGACCACCACCATTCAAATCGCTGTGGACCAAACCCCGCCCACTCCCACCCACGACCACGACCACGACCACGACCACGACGACCATGCCAATAATTATGATCTGGATCCGGAGGATGACCAGGATGATGATGAGGAGGATGACGAGGATCCCGACTATGACCAACCACAATCACAATTACGACCAAAAAAGAACTCGATGAAAAAAGATAAAAAACAACAACAACAACATGGAGTGGACAACAATAACAGTTTTCCTCATTCTGTGGGTGGTTCAAATGTGGGGTTGGTCGCTAACAATCTGAATCTGAATCAAAGGGAGACGACGACGACGACGATGACCAATAAATCCAATCTTCTGATGCTCCCATCCCCAGCCGATCAACAACGGAGTGGTGGTGGCAGTAAGCAACTTCCTTTTCTTTCTTTATTCATTTTCATTTCTCGCCAATGGCCAATGGCCAAAACCCAAACTCAAACTCAAACCCAAACAGGAACCAGATAATCATAATCATAATGAAAAGCCCAATTCATGAATAATAATTAACAAGGAAAGATTCTTCACGTGCATGTACGATACAAAAGACAAAAGACAAAAAACCAGGGGATTTCCTCTCAAGTCCAAACTCTAAAGTTTCCATAGCATTTCCAAAGTGAAGGGAAAGTGAGCAGCTGCAGTTGTATCAGTAGTTTTAGTTGTAGTTTGTAGCTGTGTGGCGTTCAAGTTGACGCTATTTTAATTCCCAACATACATGGTTTCCTTTTTCCTTTTCCTTTGCCCCGATTCCCTTCTTCTTTTCTCCTTTTTCTTTCTCTTTCCCTCCCTAAATTTTTAATTTGTACTCCTCCAGGACAAAAAAAAGTTTTTTCCCTTCGTCCACTCTCCGTGTTTTTACTCAATAGAAAATTCCTTAATACGTTCTTACTTTCCTCTCTCGTATTTCCTTTATTCACTCGCTCCAGACACTAAATTTCTTCATGGTCTGATATATAAAAAAAAAAAAAACAAACTTTCACGCGTATATAAAAAAAATCCATATAAAAGCTTTCTCTTTATTTTTTTTCCTTTTTGGTTCTCCTAGCTTTTTTCTCTTTTACTCTCTCGGTAAAGAACTCACCGCATCGCATTGCACGCTCGACTCGAAACGAAATGAAACGAACGAGTCTGGAGAGTTGTTTCTGTAGTGTAGGAGTTCTCTAAAGAAATTCGGCCTCATTAAAAAAAAAGAAAAAAAAATCCAAATGTTGGTTTATTTCATTTGGAGTTTGGAATTTTGAGGAGCTTTCCCCACATTTCCCATCGCGCTTTCCCTTTTCAATGGACTTGCACATATATAAAATAAAAAAAACGTACTCGAAGAAAAAGGTCTGTACACAAAATAAAAAAATCTATACATGTTTTTGAGCGAGAGACAGAGACAGAGAAAGAGAAAGAGAGAAAGCGAATGTAAGAGAAAGAGGAATTCAATAGGAAAGAGGAAATTGACCTTGTTTCTCAGTCACTCCGTTTCTCAATGGTTCCAACGTTCGGACTTGAGACTGGAGAATTGACAGCATCTACTAGATTTTATTAAGGAATTTAAGGAAGGAAGAAGACTGCGGAGGAGGAGAAAAAGGAGAAAAAGAAGGAGAACAAAATTTATCCCATTAACATTAAGAATTGAATGCAGTCTGGAATTTACGTCTATGACCCCTCATTTTCATTTTGCCCCCATTTTATTCTCTCCCCCCACCCCCCACATTTTTATTCCCATCTTTTAATCCTTCAAAAAAAAGTGCGAGAGAGAGAAGGAAAAGTAAATGAAACAAAAAATACCTCGCTTTGGGCCATGTGACAAAGAAAAAGAAAGGGAATGAAGATGAAGACAAATCGAGGGCACAGAAAAAAGCTTTAAAGAGAATGAGAAATGAGAAAGAAGCAGTCTGAGCAGAGTGAGGCAATTTTTCTATATAAAGACTAAAAACCCAAAGATGCTTCTCCACGTTCACGTTCACCTCGTTTGGGCAAAAGTACTCGAACCTAGAAAGTACAGGGGAGCTAGTTAAAGGTAATTAGATGAGCAGACTCGACGGAGGGAAACAAAGGGAAAGAACTTGTTGATTGCTTAAACTAAGCCAGAGCCAAAGCCAGACGACACATATGAAGATGAAGATAAAGACTGGAAGGAAACTCTTGGAGGAAACCACGTCATTTTGAATTGGATAATTGAAAAATATGTTCATCTTTATGTTTATGTTTATGTTTATGAGGGTGAAAGTCCAGGGAAAGTTGAAACTTCCAAGTTTCCATAGGATTTTTGTTTGTTTGTTGGTTGTTGGTGGTGAAAAGGGAAGGAACTGTAAGGGCGGAAGGGACACACATTTTTTAATTTCTATACACATAAAAAAATGAGAGAAAAAATAAGAAAGCTCGGTTGTCTCGTACAGACAGAAAAGGAGAAAAATATAGAGCCAAAGAGAAGAAAGTTGCCAAAGAGAAAGTTGCCAAAGAGAAAGTTGCCATTTCCAAGATCTGCTTGGCGCTTGGTGACGGTACACATGTAAAAACATAAAAAAGGAAATCGAGTGGTGGAGTGTGGAATGGAATGTATCGCCAAATAGTTGCCAGGAGGACGACAACGCACGTGGACGTCCTCAATCCACAGCAGCTAAATGCGCTGAATATTGTAGTTAATAGCATATGGAGGAAAAGGAAATGGAAATGGAAATGGGGCAGAGAACACATCAAACAAAAAATATCACAAAAAAAATAAAAAAGAGTGTGGAGAGTGTTTCTATTTATTTTATATGAGGATTTGAATTTCCCCAATGAATCCTCGCCCAATCTCTCAATCTCTCAATTTCCATCTTGAACTTTCCCTTTTACGGTTTTACTTCCCCAGTTGTATTTTTTTTGAGTTTTTTTAAAGGGTTTCAACTTGTCAATTCCTTCGCCATGTTCATCCAAATGACGATTTGAGACTTGAGAAAGAATCTTGACTTCTTTTGACGTTTGACGTTTGCCTTTGACTCTTGAGAGTTGAAAAGTCATAAAAATGAAAATGACAATGAAAATGAAAATGAAGAGTTTATGGAAATGTTGTTGTTTTTTTGTTTGTACTTTTTACTGTTGAATAGATACACACAGTCGTCGGCCGAGTATTCTTCCAGTGCCCGAGTCCTTCCCGATTGGAGGTCAAAGTCCAAGTCATGGTCATCATCATCATCATGGTCATGATCATCTCCATGGACAATCCTCCTCCGAGTCCGCATTGGGTTGTTCGGATGCGGGTGGTGGGACGAGTGACGAAGCAGAAGATGAAGTCCCTTGGATTGGTTTAGGACCATCCGAGAAAATGTCACAAGTCATCAAAGGATTCCCACCTGTCTCCCCGTACATCGGCGTCACTCCCACCCTTTGCTATCTCCTCCGTGAGAAAAAACCCCTCTGCTGCCTCCAACTCGCTCAGGTACACACAACATCACCACAAAATCAAAACCAAAAAAAAAACAACTCGATACTGTACATAAAAAAAAGGATAAAAATCCTACAAAAAAAAAACCATCCACCCATCAAAGTTTTTATCTCATAAAATATACGATAGCAAAGAGCAATAGCAATAGCAATAAAAAATCCCCCAATCTTTTTGAGTCCTTTCAAATGCTCAATGCTCTGTCAATACTCACCATGAAGATTTTCGAGATGAAAAACGAGTCCAGTTCTCAGATCTCCCCAAGAGATTCCATATAATATCGTACAAGTATCGTAAAAAAATGACCAAAAAAATTAAAAAGTAAAAGTAAAAAGTTCAAAGAGAAAGTGAAAGTGAAAGGAAAGAAAGTTTAACAAAAACAAAATCGAGGGGAGAAAATACGCACATTATCATGCGTGACAGTTCTTTTAAGTACAAGTGCCAAAAAAAAACAGAAAAAAAAAGTGGTCATAATTCATGGAATTCCCTCATGGACGTTCCATTACAGACACGAGAAATAAACTGGATGTGATGGAGAAATGGAAAATGGAGAGGAAAATGAAGGAAAATGGGGGAACCAAGTCAAACATTATGATAAGTTTTTTTTTAGAGTTGACGGGCGGGGAGTATATTTTTAAATTGGAACCGAGACCCGAGACTTTTTGGCTTCTGCCCTTTGGCTTTTTTCTTTTTCTCCTTTCTCCTTTCTCTTTTTTCCCTCTTTCTCCGTTTTTTCTCGTTTGTTATTATAGTCTAAACTCTCACGTGTATTCCGCCCGTCTTCTGTCTGTCTATTGACCCCCCTCCATTCAGAATTCAGATTTAGAATTTAGAATTCAGAATTCAGAATTCAAAATTCAAAATGTCAACGTTTTTCCTCGTCTCGGTCTGTTTATCGTTAGATAAAGTATTTTTGGGGTTGTAGAGAATTTTGTATATTAAAATGAAATGTTGTGATATCATTTCATTTCCCTCGTTCCCTTCATCTTTTCCCGAGTAATAATAATAATAATAATAACAATAGTAATGATACATAGAATCAGGATCAGAGTCAATGAAAACTTGATGATTCAAGTCTCAAGAGAGAGAGAGAGCAAGAAAGAGAGGATTTCGATTAGAATTAGAAAAGTTGTGTTGTATAAAGTAAAAAGTGCTCGCTTGAAGTTGAAGTTGTCGTTGAAGTTGAAGTTGAAGGAGAAAAAGGAGAAGAGAAAGTTGAATAAATCTTGTTTATCACATGCAGACACAGATTACAGATTATTTGAATTCAATTTCCTCTTCAAAATTCATACATGGTAAATTTCCATACTAAAATCCTCCAATTTCCTGATAGAAAATCTTCACCTTCCGCACACACACACACCGTAAAATTACAACAGAGTTTCTACAACAGAGTTTGTACACATATTTCTATTAGTATTTGTGTAGTACTTCAAAACTCCAAGTCTAGACACTGTTTTTTTCATACCTTTTCCCTCACGTTTTTTCACACCAGAGCCAGACGACAGAATCGAATTCGAATGGAATTTGTTTGTGTACAAAATAATTCAAGGCGACGATGGACATTTCCATGAAAATGATTTTTTCAATGTTGACTACAGAGAAATGAGAGAAAGTTTCAAAGGGAAATCAAGTCTTCAAGATTAAAGAAAAAAAAAACTCTTTTCTCCAAAAAATAAGAAAAAGAAAAAGAAGAAGAAAACGAAGACAAAAAGATTCAGATTATTTTTAAGTGAAAGCCTCTAGCTTTTTCTAGCTTAGTTTTGGACTCCAAATTCTAAAGCTCCAAAACTCGCAAGCTCCAAAAAAATCAAATCCAAAGCATATCCAAAATTTTCTCTTCTTCTCCCTGTAAATTGGTAAATTGGAAGATATAATTTCAACAGACTTTTTCCTCTCCTTTTTCTGTGCTTTTCCTCGTTGCTTCTGCAACTGCCAATGTGAAATCTGTCGCTCGCTCTCTCTCAAGCAAAGGATTTTAATGACGACCAAATAAAAGATGAAAGGCAATATTTCCAGCATGGATTTCCACACATTTGAACATGGAAAATTTGCGTGGGCAAACTGGAAACTAGACGAACGAACTACAAACTACATAGAAACTTGGGAATATCTGGTTATAAAAATCAGGTCGATTCCCTCAGGGCTTTTTCAAATAATCAAAATAAACTTGTTTGTTGTTGTCTGCTCGAGTCGCTTTCTCTTTCTCTATAACTTTCTCTTTCTCTATAACTTTCACTTTCTCTATAACTTTCACTTTCATTTTCTCCATCATCTGAATGCGGAATTAATATTCTAATTTAATCAGAGTACAATTATTCTGTCAATTTCCTCAGCCAGGAAAATCCTGTTTCATTTCTATACAAAATCCCCAAGGAATCCCCTTTCGAATATTTCAAGTGGTGATGATTTGATTGTACTTATAATTGAGAATGAGATTAAGTTAATTTTAATTGTGTTGATTATGTTGATTGTTGAAGGCATGTGAGCACTGTGCAAACCGAACCGCGACGGACTATAACTGGCAAAATCCGACCATCATCCTCGCAGCAGACTACGCATCAAGTGCCATTTACAATTTCATCGTCCCCCTCCGAGCACATTTCCGGCCGAAAGGTCGCCTCAATCCGATCATTCTGTTACTGGAACGACGGCCGGACACGGCATTTCTGGACGCAGTCTCGCATTTCCCCATGATCTATTGGTTTTTGGGATCCATTGATTGTCTGGATGATTTATTGCGGGCGGGCATCACGCTCGCGGAGAGTGTCGTCGTGGTGAATAAGGAATTGTCAAATTCGGCGGAGGAGGACACACTCTCCGATTGTAATACCATCGTTGCCGTTCAAACCATGTTCCGATTCTTCCCTCACATCAAAATCGTCACGGAACTCTCACAATCCTCAAATATGAGATTCATGCAGTTTCGTGCTCATGATGCCTACGCCCTTCATCTTTCCCGCATGGAAAAGGTGAGCACTTTTTTCTTTTAAATTAAAATATTTAAGTACACTTTGCCTTGATATTTTGGACTTTTTTTTTTTTGGAAACCCCCCGAAAATCCTCAAAATTCCAAATTCCCTACACAAATCAATTGTGTCTTGTTGTTGTTGTTGGGAAATGATTTCATTTTTATTATTATGGTAAAACGAGAAAGTTTAAACGAGTGGGAGTGGAAGCACTGCACATTTCATCCATTTGTGAGACAAGTTTGTGGAGGAGTCAAGCAAAAACAAACCAGGCACCGTTTTCTTAAAGCGTTTTTCTCGAGAGAAACTTGGATTTTTTTCCGGATTTGGATTTGGATTTGAATTCGGATTTGAATTTGAATTGGGATCTTTGATTTGAATTTCTTGACATGTATTCACGGATCTGACTTGTCAAATCATAGTGGTGGTTTTTTTCTCTCGCTGCTCAATATAGTCAATACAACAACAAAAAAAAAGCGTAGCATCTACAAATGCAATGCAATCTGTGGGAATGGGAATTTTTTCTCTATATATTCGTGTCGTCGTGTCGTTCGTGAGTTGGTGGGCTTTGGTTGTTGGATGTGGAATCGAACATCAAAAAGCATGAGGAAGAAAACCAAGACGAAGACGAGGAAGATGAAGAATGAAAGAAGTGTGTGAGCGAGTTAAAAGCATTGCGGAGCTTGAACTCCAACTCCAAATCAATGAAGAATGAAGAATGAAGAATGTGTGTCCCGGTTTCAACATATCGTACGATACGATATGTACAAAAAAACTACATAATGGTGGACTCATGCAGAATCCTCACTCTCTCTCTCATTTCTCTCCCCGTCCCAATCCCAATCCCGGGCCCAATCCAACGATCAGTCC
The DNA here is from genome assembly GCA_034699125.1 of Gisinianus flammeolus. Lineage (NCBI taxonomy): Eukaryota > Metazoa > Arthropoda > Collembola > Symphypleona > Katiannidae > Gisinianus > Gisinianus flammeolus. Next base: position 17,997 of record JAIUND010001871.1, on the reverse strand, counting down.
ACACACATACAATAAACGTCTACAGTCTTCTGTGTGTGTGTGAGGAAAAAAACTACTCTGCACATTTCCCTTCTGCTGATGTCTACACACATTTGAGCGAGTCTCAGTTTTTTAGCTGGTTGGTTGGTTAGTTGGTTGGTTGGTTGGCTGGCTGGTGAGTCCCTTGACATTTCCAGCTTCCAGCTTCTAGTAGCCAAGAATCAGCTTTGAGTTTCTCCAGCAGGAGCAGTAAAAATCTTGTTGCAGCAGAGAAGGATGAGGATGACGACGAAAACGAGGAGAGTGGAACAACTCCTCATAAGAGAGAGAGAAAGAGAGAGAAAGAGAGAGAAGAGTGACGATGATATAGTGACGGCGGCTACATTCTCCATTTACTCATGAATTATCACAACTCCACATTTTCTCTACTGCTGCTGCTGCTCCTCCTGGAGAAAGAGAGAGGAAGAGAGAGAAGGAGAGAAAGTCTATGTGTGAATTTAATAAGGAGTGCAGAATGGGTAGCAGAATTGAATGTGGAGTAGAGGGAAAAGGGAAGTTGGAGAGAGTGAAAAATGTTCAGAGCTGCTGATGCTGATTCTGAATTTTGGATGGGAAGTCTTCAGACGATGGAAAAATATGGAAAATCTAGTGTAAAATGTAACTGAGGAATTTTATGATACAATATTTCCTAGATTATGTTCTGACTCCACTCAAAACTCAACTCAAAACTCAATTCAAAACTCAACTCAAACGATTTGAACGACGGAAAATGAAGGAATGAATGAAGAAAGAAGGAAGTTTCTTATAGAGCAAGCGACTTGAATAATTTGTGCTTATGCTCTCCCCCCTTTACTCCCCTCTTCTCTACTCTGTCTGTCAGTACTTTTCCCCCTCTTTTTTAGTTTATGACTCAACGTTCTTTGTACGGTACATGTACAAACGTAAACACAAACACGAACACGGATACAAATGTGGATGGAATGTATTTATCTGTAGATGCGGATGCGGACATGGAAAACATGAACAGGAAAAAGGAATTTAATATACCATTTTATTATTACAGTTTGTCAATTTATCTGCATTAACTCTCGTTCAAGACACAGTTGGTTTTTTTCCCTTCTCCGATTTGTACAGAACATCGGACATATTTCAACTCGTTTACTTATTTAATGAAATTCCTATATTATTATCGTACGATATTATTATATGTTATGACAGATGAAATGAGTCCAGAAGGAAATTGTGATGGATTGCCCAGTCTAAATTAAATAATAATGAAATCATTCCCAGCTTCACGCTTCTTTTGCTCCTTCCCTCAGCAAACTGACCTCAAATTCCCAATTCCCAATTCCCAATTTGTAATTCGGGATTCGGAATATTCAAATATCCTAGATTTGTGTAGAATGTGAATTATGTATCATCACTGCTGTGATGATAATTAACTGAATATAATTAATAATATTGTTGTTTGTGTTGTAGAGGGAGAAAGAGCGGGGTTCACACATTTCCTACATGTTTCGACTTCCATTTGCGGCGGGTTCCGTGTTTTCAGCGTCAATGTTGGATACGCTGCTCTATCAAGCCTTCGTTAAAGACTATTTGATAACGTTCGTTCGTTTACTCCTCGGGATTGATCAAGCACCCGGATCCGGATTCCTCACTTCCGTAAGTCCTCTTCTTCTTCTTCTTCTTCTTCTTCTTCTTCTTCTTCTTCTTCTTCTTCTTCTCTTTCACGGAACTTGGTCCACAAGTCCATTCAATAAATTACTTTCACACACACCATTTTTCTTTTCTCCTTCTTTTTCCCTGACTCCAAAAATACGAACGTAAGTACGAACATAGGAAAATACTTCCTGAGCTATTAAAAATGGAATTCTTTTCTTATTAGCCCATTAGAAGCAAAAAAGAAAGGGAAAAACGGACAGAAACAGACTGACGTACGTTTACTATCGACATCGACATATAGACACAAACTCCCGGGCTAATCCATAGAAAAAAAAATACAAAGTCCGGGTTTTTTCCCCCCTCAAAACTAAATGACTAAATGACTAAAGACTAAATGAGGAATAGTTACAACCAAAAAGCTCATAGATATCTGTATGTGGAAAAGTAAAAAGTAATCTGTCTGTATTGTTTTCCCATGCGGACTTTTTTCCCTACAGGGAAAAAGAGAGAGAAAGAATCCATTAAGATTTGACAAAGGCAAGATCGCGTCCTCTTCTCTTCTACGAGTATCTGTATTTTTCTCTCTCTTTCACTCTTTTACTCTTTTACTCATCCGAGTATTCCAATAAATAAAAGCTTGTCAACATCCCTCACTTTCTCTCTCTCTTTCTCTCTCTTCATATATTGACTTTCTATCTGTTTGTATTTTACACGATACTTTTCCACACAATGCAATGCAATGCCCTCCCAAAATATCTGTACATACGATGTATCCGAATTTTTTCCAAAGGCGATATACAGATATATTTTACATTCTTTGGGTTTTGCTTTTTGCAAATGTCTCTTCATTCGAATAAGTAGACAAAAAAGAAAAAAAAACGAGGAAAAGAATTGGCGAAAAAGAAAAAGAGAATACAGACGTCACTCTGTAAACTCATCACGTAGCCTCCAGTCTACTTCTTTTCCTCATTCTTTTCCTTCTTCTTTTCTTCCACTCATTTCAAATTCTAAAGGTATTTTGTTAGGGACTTTTAATGGACATTTGCTCTATATATTTTTATACAAAGAGCCAGAGCACGACGCGATGATAAATGGTAGACAAAAAACTGTCAGATTTTCTCCAGAGGAGCCAATGCAAAAAGCTAGAGAGAAAAAAAAGAGAGAGAGTCGAATTCCCGTGGGGAATTTAGACACCAGACTCCAGACAAATGACGAAAGACGAAATGTCCCCCCTTCCCCCCCCCCCTCACCCCCAAAAAAATCCGAAATCCGAAATCCGAGATGTGAAATGTGAAAGTGAAATGAATAATTGTCCGTACATGTATTTTCGTATAGATAATTCGAATTCGAATACGAAATGTGATTTGTGATTTGTGATTGGAGTGCTAAATGCGAGGATTGTTTTGTTATCTGTGTAGATGCAACTGACCAAAGAAGATCTCTGGATCCGAACTTACGGTCGTCTTTATCAAAAACTTTGGTAATTCCTATAATTTTCCAGGTTTTTCTGTAGTATGTATTTTTATTTTTATTTTTATTTTTGATGAAGATGTGAAGGGGATTTTGGATTTTTGTGTACAAGGTTTTCTTGTGTTATTTTTTTTGGAGTGTAGCAGTACGACGTGTGAGATTCCAATTGGGATTTACCGGACACAGGATTCACATTGTGAGACGGATGAAGATTACTATGAGGACAGTCGAGACACTGGTGGTGGAAATGGAGGAGGAGGAGGAGATAATGACAAGGAATTCTCATCATCGGACACCCTCAAGGCTCATGGGAGTGAAGATGGGGACTTGAAAGAAGGGGGAGGAACAACCACCACAACGGGGGGAGGAGGGGGAAATAAAATGACACGTTGTTTTCGGGGTGCATGTGGTTCGGATGAGAGTTCCTTTACATCCGCGGCTCTGGAAGTGACGGATGAAGCTCGGGATTCTCATGCTCAATTGATTGAGCGAGCGGAAATCACGAATCTCGTTCGCTCTCGAATGCAAAGCCTTGGACTCCCCGGAAATGAACTGGACCAAGAGCAAACCAGCGAGAAACGGAGCTCCCTCTCATACGTCATCATTAATCCATCCTGTGATCTCAAAATCAAGAGTAATTACCTCAATTCCCCCATCACATTGTTTTTTGACCTTTGACCTTTTGACCTTTGAGATTTGACCTTTGAGGGTTTTTTTTTGCATTGTACTTAGGTAACGACATTGTGTACTTGATTCGACCCTCCCCATTCTCAGCCCAGAAAACCTTTGAGCGTCACAATTCCCGCCGGAAGTCCACACTGAATCCGATTGTTGGGAGTGGCGGGGGTCCGAGCTCCACTCAAGAAGAACTTCAAAAAGCTGCCTTCAGTATTTTCTCGGAGCAACGAGATCGAACGACGAACATGACGGCGACCACCAACACCACCATCGGCGGAGGAGGAGGAGCTCATCATGGACATGGACATCATAGACATGGACAAAGTCAACATGGTCCACATGGACAACAACATGAACAACATGGACAGCATGGACATGGTGGTTCACGGAGGAGATCCTCAGCTGGCTCCGTCGGCTACACATCCACCTCATTTTTCGTCCCTCCCAATCCGGGAATGAGTAGTACACCGATTGGGATTAAAATGGGAGGGATGCCGAAGAGTAATTCCCTCTCACTTCCCGACTCTCCCCGACAAAGGTCCAATTCCCTCAAGGTGAGTCAAAATGATGATATCCTATTGAGGCGCTCTAATTCCTTGCGACAAGGACTCGGGATGGGTCATGGAGGAGAAAGAGGAGGAGGTGGAGGAGACAGAGGCGGAGGAGGAGGAGGACGACGTGAGGAAATTGGGTTGCCCAATGTCTCTCGGACTGTCCCAGCCACCCCGAATTATCGTCATACCCGGAGGAATATAAATGGTTGTATTAATTTTGAAGTGACTCCACCTGATGAGTCTCATTCAGGTATTAATAATAATAATAACAATAATAATAATACGACCACCACCAACACGACCACGACCATGACGACGACGAGTGTGAATGCCGTCGCTTCCTGCTCCAAAAGTCCACTCCAAGGGACCATCGTTTAAATCACATTATAAAATTGTCAATTGCCAAAATTATTATTATTATTATTATTATTATTATGGAGCCACATTCACATTCACACAAAAAATGCGATGGACCGGAAATGAAGCCGGAATCGGACAGGATATATTTTTTTTTTCAATTATTTTGACATTTCATTTCTTTCACACCGAAAAAATTCAAAGGGAAACGTTTGAGCTTTGAATTTGAATCTCTTCAAAAACTTCAAAGACTCTCGATCTCATCATTATCAAAACACAATTATCAATTATCTCATCTATATAGCAGATATAATATATGATATTTCATATATTATATATATATATATATATATATAAAAACACTTACTAAAAAAAAGACATGTTAAACGTTAAATGTAGACACTTAACTACTATATATAACTATGCAAGTAAGTCCGAGTGTGACCTTATCCTCCAAAAAAGAAAAATAAAAAACAGAAGAAGATGATGAAAAGAAGAAGATTTGTACCATTTCACTAATTGTTAATTATTTTTACTAATCGACTTAAATACTGAATGAATCATAAAAATATATGAAATTTGAATGAAAGGCAAAAAACGTGTTACAGTTAAAGTTGGTCAAATTGCGTTATTAATATTATTACTGTTACCAGTTAAAAGTTAAGAGTGTTTTTCCTATATGCTAATTGCTAATTATATTTATACCGTTATGAATAATATGAATAATTTGATTTAAAGCTACAAATTACTAACCATCAATTATTATATCGAGGATATGACAATCCATTTGAAATTATTATATTTAATTAATATATAATTACATGAATAAATAATTAGATTCTATTTACTTAATTAATTATGTTAATTAACACGTGTGGCGAAGGCGGGAAGAGATATTTAAATTGTGATCAGTGATACAAAAAAAACAAGTTTAAAACTTTATAATTAATTGTAAATTCATAATGTCTATATGTAAATACATATAATTAGATTTCTTATGTATCTATTTGTTGAGATTTTTTATATTATTATTACAACTTGTTATTATAATAATATATTATATAGTTGAGTAAATACGTATGAAATTGAAATTTTAATAATATATATACCTATACTATAAAAATATATTGTTATTTTTCGCTCGTTCAGAGCGGATATGATAAAAAAAGAAGATTAAAGAAGAAAAGTTTACTGATGAAATAATGAATGAAAGCAAAGCCCTTTATAATATTGTGATCTTTTACATAAATCTATATAATATAATCAATATATGGAGCGGACCGTAAGAAAAGGGGCAATTTACGTATAACTAGTTTTAGAATTATAGCGCCTTGAATATTTTCGTCTGTTTGGCGCGTAAATACGTCTCTCAATGATTGTAATTAAATTCAAATTCCACAAATCATGGGTTTACTTTAATTTAGAATTTTTGGAGAAGTTTAACAAAGGTCTTAAATTACTTTTTTCCAGTAAAAAAGGTTTAAACTTGTCCTAAAATATTCTCCATGTTCTGTTGTCCATAAATATGCAAAAAAGTGTTTTACGTAAATTGTCCCTATTCTGGCGGAGTGACTCCGCCATATACAAAATCCTTATACTGATTTTAATTAAGTTTCATTTTAGTATTTAAATATGGCACAGTTTAACGCGTACTGATAGAAATTTAACTAAATTGTAGACTATAGAGCTACATAATAATATAGAAAATGTACTTTGGCTATATTGCTTTTCTGTGAAAAGCATAATGCAATTATGAAATTCCAAATAATAATACCTATTTATAATTATTTGAGCGGACGGAAACTGAAAAATAACTATATATATAACTGATCGGGTGCTATGTAATCCGCGTCATTAGTCATTACTAATTACTAATTACTAGTCAATTTGAACTCTGTTACATATATTTACCATTTAATGATTCCTTTGCATTTTTATTATATACTTACTTAAAAATCATTATTATCATTCTCGAAAAGTAAAAAAAAAAAAAAGGTTTCGCATATATATATAATGTAAAGAAAAAAATGTACCAAAAACGAATTAAGAAAAAACAAAAAATGGGAATTCGAAAAACAATCTCCAGAATAAATGACAAAACATGTTTTGTATATACACAAAAAAAAAATGAACGGATTCCGGAATCCGGATTTCTCATTCTCCGGCTTTAATGGAGCTCAATTCTTCGGTGGATTCGGGTCACACCTTCTGCATTTACATTTGATATATGCCATATGGATATTTATGTTGGGATTCTCAATCCTAAACTTGATGAGATTCTTTGGAATTGGGATCACTGGAATAAATTGCCATTTTTATATACATACCTAAGTATATATTATATTGACGCATCATTTTCATTTTCATTCTGATTCTCATTGTGATACGGAAACATACGACGAAGAAATCGACAGAGGAATGTCGATATTCGAGACGCATAGACATAATAATTCGTAGCAAAGTCAAGATTGCAATAGTTAATTTTATGCAAATACGGAATCTGACTAGAAAGGCGAGAGAATGTCTGCATTTCTACACGAGAGTAATAAAAAAAATGCTGGGACGTGTATAAATAAATACAATAATGCTGCATGCATTTATGCATTGTACTCATATGGAGTCGTCCATGGAAAAAGGGACCGACTAGGACTTTTCACTTTTTTACACAGTTCACAGTACATGATATAAAGAAGAACACAGCCTATTTTTTAGAAAAAGTTAGAAGTTTGTAAAAAAATTGTAAATATTTTTAATTAATTTACAAAGTTTAGTTAAATTCAAACAAAATATATGATTTCTTTCTTGTGATTTTTGAATTACAAAATCATCAAGAAACGCCGTGGCAGTTGGCACCAAAGCGACCAAAAAAAGGAAAACTCAAATATATTTTAATGTAAAAAGTCGTAGTCTGTCCCTTTTCGTATGGACGACTCCATATTGATATTGGTATGACTATAACTATTCTTCCTCGCACCACAGATACAATAACTAAATGTACTTTAGTTTTCAGACATGCGACAAACGCAAATCCACATAATAATATGTAAATCTGTATCTCTGAGCTTTCACGAAAATATACAAATACAATCCCTACCGAGTTTCGATTTCGATATTACAATTTACAGTACATATTTATCAGTATGCACATTTTGACTTTGATGCTATATACTCGATAGCTTTTTTTCTTACTCCACATATTTATCTGATTCTCCAGAGACAAAAGACAGAGAGAGAGAGAGAGTGGCTGAAGCCGATAAACCTTTTTGGCTTTAAATCCCAAACTTTCCTCTATATAGATAACTCAATAATAATAAAAGTGTCATTTCCAATTTATTACCATTTACATTTTCTATCTGTACCTATATTTACAATCTGCTTATGTCATTTCCAAACTAAATTGAGTTTTCCCCATCATCCACAATCCACACACATATACTACATGTAGCTATAGTACATTAAAGTAGTTTAACTTGGTACATGGACATCAAAGCAATTACAGCAGTCGTAAATTACATGGATTAAATTGCATGAAGTGTACATAAGTACAATGTAAACTGTAAAGCGTCGTCATTACTTATTGTTATTGCTATTCAGCTATATTGCTATTTCACTCGTCTCCCAAATCAAATTCAAAGTTGTCAATTTACTATATATTGTGTAATTGTATTTTTACTTCGTAAAGTTATTAAGTGACAAGTGTCCAGTTTACAAGCGTCTTGTCACATTTTCGATTTAGATAAATGTCCACAGTTGACATTGACAGTTGACGTTGACATTGTCACCATAAGTCCCAACGTACCAAGTTCCACACACACATGTGTAATATTTATATTTACATATTTGTGATATTCAAAAGAGCTTTTTGGAAAGGAGTCGCAGGTCGCAGCACAGAAGATAATAATTATTAATTATAATATCTGTATATTACGTAATGGAAATGAAGGAGATGAGGTACGTTAATTCATCTGTTTCAATATACATACATTACATAATAATTTAATTGCAATCAGTATTTATATCAAAATATTTAACTTGAAATGAAATGAAAAAGCTTAGTTGAGCATTTATGGCGAGATAAAAGACAAAGGCGCTTTTTTGGGCTTTCAATCTACTTCCCGATTCGATAAAGTATAAAGCGCTTTTAGTGTTTGTAATTGTCATGTGTAAAATAAATTGAAAACAAAAGCTAGTTGACATTTTGGCATTGGTTCATTAAATGCTAGGAGTTCAGAGATATTTATTATTTTAGGAATAATTAAAAATTAAAAAGATTTAATTAAAGATGCTTGGATAAAAACGAAAGGAAAAAAACGTTTGGATTCATAGAGCGAGAATTCAGCGGTTCCAGAATATTTGAAGATTATTATTTGATTTTTGATTTTGACAAGACTACAGACTAGAAAGAAAATATTTATAAATTACTTATAATTTGTAATTGTGAGTTCCGAGTAATTATATTTAACAATGTGTCAAGTGTCAACATATTTAAGGAGTGTGCTCGTCATGCAATGAGAAGTAAACTCGGAAAATTACTCACGAAACGTCTTCTCCTCATTATTTTGATACTAATTTCGATAATCGTCTATTCATTTCTTTACTACGAGTCGGATATCACTTTTATTTTTTCCGGTCAAACAGATTCATCGTCATCATCTTCTTCATCTTCTTACTACAAATTACTGCCAATAATTACTACACCTATTCGTCAAAGTGATCCAAATACCTTAAGTAATAGCTATTATCAGTGGTCAGTAAATCTCATTCATTGTGATTTATAATTTATATACTCGAATCGCTCGAACTTTAACAACTACTTTAACATACGTTCAATTTACGACTAATATAATAATAATATACGCCTCTCATCTCATCTTGTTGACATGAAACATAATATTATTATGTATTTTGATTTGTTTTACATTTACATAGACACATTCCACATTCCTCGAAGCTTGTATTATTAAATACTTTGCTAATATGTAATAGTAATACAGTTAAGTGTATATAGGCAATGTAAAAGTTTATTAACTTGGAAGTGATAATCGCTTTGTGAATTCAGTCAGTAAATACAGTATGCAGTACACAATTTTATTGTTATTATTTATTATGAAACTCTATAAAGTAACCAGTTCCATAACAAATAGATATTACTTTACAATACATAAGGCAAGTGTGGATTGCGATTCGCAATTTACGAATATCACAATGAAAAATCCAAACGGTTCAAATTATAATATTTATGTAGTTAAACTATATAACATATATATTATGTATATACATTTTGCATTTTGGTTGAGGTGTTTTCTGTCGTAGTCTGTAATTTGTAGTTAACTAAATATCTGTTTGGTACTATATACAATATAGTAAGTTTTTATTCTTGTCAAATCTGTCACTGCTTCCATTTTTTGCTTGCTTGTGCTTCGATGCACCTCATTGAGCAAACATATATTGATATATTCATATATATTACATAGATTAAATGTACATAAAAAGTTGTATGGTTAAGCAAATATTTAACTTGGGCTTGAGCAGCAGATTAGACATTTGGAATTTTATTGCTTGCTGTTGGCTTCATCATCATCTGTTTTCTGTACATTGTGAATGATGTGTACACTTTTAGTACTGTGTACAAAGTATTTTAAAACATTTCTCATCGATCAGACCAATATATACTTTTGTGTATGCATATTTTACGTATCCGTCTTTAGTGAGCTGTGTAAGTAAAACTTTCGATCTGATTTATCTCTTCGAGAGATTCTCACTCATTTACCAACAGTATTGAACTATCAAATAGGATTATCAATTTGTTTTGATTCTATATAACTCGCATCTGTAGTTCGTGTTAACTTATTGGTTGTTGTCTCACCTTGTAGCTAGCTGTTAAGCCATTGTTTAGTTTATTTATCCCAGAGTATACTTGCGTGAGTCTCCCATTGATTTACATATGTCATTTCTTTCATTGCCAAAACAAATGTCCACATGATAACTGACAATATCACAAATTTTTCTTGCACAAGGAATAAGAATAATTATTATTATCAACTTTGGCAAAGACTAAATTTAAGCGAACAGCTACAATAATAATAATACTATTGTTATTATTTATGTAGGTTTCTCTCTCACACGTTGGAATTCTAACACGCTTTGAATACTCAATACTCACAACATTATTATTATAATTTGTGTATTTGTGTTATTTCAATGTGCTGTGTTTGTTCGTTATAGGGCATTCCCGGTGAGTTTTTGTAAGGGAGTAGAAGATTGCATTGGGATGGCCTATTTCTGGAGTGGAGATGATTTGAAAAATTTCCTCGTTCAGGGCTTCAATATCAACGCAACTGATGGTAAGCTCATAACTGTGATGTATTATTCTGTAAAGGCAAGATGTTAAACATATATATCTGTAGTGTTTTCAAGTATTTATTAAAAATGTGTGTGTGTGTGTGGATTTTGCTATGGATTTAGGTTTGGCTACGTTATGTGTGGGTCTCGTGGGCTCAGCCATTTTATATGAAGGACTACGAACACTAAGAGATTTCCTTTTGAATAAATTTATTGATACAAGGAAGAAATGGAGAGTTCTGGAGAGTCGATCTAGAAGATTTAATACAAGAGGTAGTAATCGAAATGGTCCAGATGATGTCGTTGGACCGAGTAGCAGTGGAGTGACGATTAATACACGTCATGGTCTTGATTATGGTGGCTGTGGAGATACTGCCGACGTCTCCACATCATTAATGAGATCTCCACTTGAGGATGAAGACGATTTCGACTTAAATACAAAAGTTATTACGCCAAGAGGAGCTGGAACTGAATTTACGGCACTTCAAACCAAATGTCGTAGTATTGAGAATTGCCGGGTTTTCTCTTTCTTGGCCATGTCCACACTCCTTCATATGATTTATGTTACACTCGGCTACATATTTATGCTCGCTGTGATGACTTTTAACGTTTGGATTTTAGGTAAGTTTTTAAATTACAAAATGAACTTCTACTTGTTTTACCTATAATCTACAGTTGAAGTAATAATGTACCTAAGTAAATATGCAATTTTCCGGGTGCTGTTACAGTGGCTATAGCGATCGGAGTTGGAATTGGACAATTCATATTTGGAGTTTTCCGAAGAACGGATATTTGCCTTAAAGAACCAAATGTGACGGAGAATACAAGTCGTCAGACGAGTAGTGATTATTGTGGTGATATTTTTTCTGCTCCTGGTCCAAATTTACAAGAACAGCAACATCCGATGATGGGGGCCCTTTTAGGTAGTGGAGCTGGTGTGAATGTAGTCATTAACAATTCCATAAGTGGAGCTGGACAATTGAGTGATTATTATTCAAATAGTTCTGGATCTGAAAATCAGCATAGTGAACAACTAACAACGGAAATTACTGTTCATCCCACCATTGCCACACCCGACTCTCTCCCCAATAGTAGTATTTAATTTATATTTTATACGACAAACAAAAGTTGAAAAAGTTGGATCTAGTTCTCTAAAATGTCCTTTGCACACAATTATAAAGTTGTGTGTATTCATTTTTATCGTATCCTGAAAAACTATACTATATACTTTATACATACAAACTATTCTATTCTATACCATTGTGTAATAGTTTAGGATTTCAATTAAGTAGCAGTAGAATTATTTATTTATTATTATTATTATTATTACTATTATTACGTGGTGAATTAACTTTAAACATTTTCAAAACTACAATGGTACTTGTTTTTTTTCCTGAAAGTTTGTTACGTTGAAGGGCGTGTGTGAGTTGTCACAAAAGTCTGTGTATGAGATAATAATGTATACTTTTGTACGGGATGATATTTAGAAAATTAGTAAGTAAATATCTTTAGTATAAAAACGAAGTGACATCCTAATCATTTTATACGGACTGTTCATACATATAATATATTTCTGACTGAACACAGTGAACACTAAACTATTTTTCACATAATAATGTAAGAACTACCAATAGTATTTAGAATGTCAAAATATTTATAGTACATTTTTACACACCTACATAAATATAAACCTAAGTAATTCATAACGAGAAGATGTAGCAATATAGTACTTTTTTAATGTTTCAGTACCTAAATTAGGTACTGCTGTAAAATGATAGGTGCAAATTACATATGTAAGTTCATCAAATGTTCATCGACAGTAATGTCTTTATTATTCTTAATGATGATTGTAATCGAAGTTTATATAATGTGATGCATGTTTAACTTATGAAATAAATAACAAATAATTATTTACTTACGTATACTTAACCACAAGACAAAAGATGACAATTTTTTTACTCTGCAGAGAAAGTCTATTTCTCGCGCATCATATTCAAATTAAAAAGTCGAGGGAAATTAACTTTTTCTTTCCCGTCGTTAAGTTTTACACGCGTTTATAATTTTTAATATTAAATAATGTTGCTGTTAAAATATCAGTAGTTGTACATCCCATTTATACCGAGGGAGTAGGTTTAGGGTTTTTTCGTTATTTTGACAAGTCGTAGTTGTAGGATCGAGAGAGGAATCGTGGAGAGACGACTATCATCATTTCGTCTCGTATACTTTATTACAGACAGATATTATTTTTTGTTTACATTGTTTTTTGCTTGAAAAAATGAGAATCAGAAACTGTCGCATGTCAATAGAATGGATTACAGTTGTCAGTTATTTATTTATTATCATAGTAAATATAAAATGTGGGGAGGCCGGTGTGTCAAGTAAAAGCGTTGATCCTCCTCAATGTTTAAAATTATATGAGACTGAATGCAAACCCGTATTTACAAACTCTTGTTTTGGACCGACACTGTCTTTTGTGGAGACGAGTACCGTCCTTGTCAATGCAACGTACACGGTGGACCAAGCTTATGTACGTGTGCATTATACATGAATTTACAATGACAATAATTATTATTTATTTATTCCTTAAATATTAAATATTATGTATTATAATCCCTTTTTTATTTAATAATGTTCACTGCGTATTACAGGCCGAAATGACAAGATGGGAAGGACTCAAAAGGGTACCACGTTGCTGGAAGTTCCTTCATCCTCTTTTATGTGCATATTTCATGCCAAAATGTGTAAATAATGGGAATGGCACTAGTATTGTTTCCTTACCATCCCAGGTAAGATTCATTATTATTCATAATTTAACTGTATTTTGAGCTACCTATACTCAATATTTCCATACTTTTGTTTTGTCAGGATCTGTGTCGAATAGCAAAGAAACCATGTGGTGTCATTGAAGAATTTCTTGGAGAAAAGAATCTTCCTGCATTTCTCAGGTGTGATGACACCGAGAACTTTGGTCAGCATTGTGAAGTAATTTATTCAAAATTTATGATATACTTATACCTATTTATCCCTTGATATTATATTATAGTTATATTATTGACCCCGGAAGTGTTTTTGTTATTTCCAAACATATCTTATGTTTTGTTGTATGTGTATGTTACTATCATATAGAATGAGGAAGCTGCAAAACTTATGACCAATATAACATTAAAGTGTGAGGCTCCAATGGTAAATGTCCCTGAGGGTTCTGTCAATCTTTACAAAGGATTTGAGCCTTGTGCATTCCAGTGTAAAGATCATTTATTCTCTGATGAAGAACATGAGTGGGTTTCCACGCTAATCGTCATTTTCGGGAGCGTCACCATGTTTGCTACAGGAATCGTCATTGTAAGCTCATCCTCAACAATAACAATATTATTATTATTTAGAATTATGCAAAGACTTTTTGTATGTGTATTTATTGGTATTGATGTTCTGGTTTTTTTGTCCATAGATCACGTATATTATTGGTTGGCGGTCAGCAAGAGTTTACCCTTCAGTTATTGTCTTTTATGTGAATCTTTGTTATTTTCTTGCCACGACGGGTTGGATGTTTCAATTCTTACCAAATGCAAAGAGTGATATCCTGTGTAGAAAAGATGCTACTCTTCGTAGATCTGAACCAAGGTGAGTCGTAGTGAATAAATAAAAAACATGTGTTGTCAGTTTTATGGTTGTCTATAATAATACATGTATAGCATGATTTTTCTTGAATAACCTCCGTTTTATATTGTTTTAGTGCTGGAGAGAATGTTTTCTGTGTTCTCATTTTCATCATGATTTATTACTTTTCGATGGCAGCATTGGCTTGGCTTTGTGTTTTTGCATATGTTTGGAATCTTACGTGTAATTCTGTTGGTGAGATTACAATTTCATTATTTGTCTAAGTGTATCATGAATCTTTTACTTTTTTAAGTTTTTTATATGAGAAAACATTTAATATATGGAATCTCTTTAATAATTATTATTTAATTAATAATTCAAATAATTGTTGTAAAATTCATTCCATATCTTTATTAGGAAGGATACGGGAGAGAGTTGACAAGCAAGCCGTCGTGTTTCATGTCACTTGCTGGATGGTCCCAGCTGTTTTGACAATCATATGCATTTCCTTGAGTTCTATTGATGCAAATAGTTTGGCTGGGATCTGCTACGTTGGATACTCTAATGCAAATCATCGAATTTTTCTTGTTCTACTCCCAATTGGATTGGCATTTGCTGTCATGATAATTTTCATGTGGAGAGGAATCGTCCGTCTCTTGAGTTTCACAGTCTTCTCTTCTTCAGATTTCATTTCAAATCGTGGTCGAGCATTCATGACATCCAAGACATTAAGAGTTGGACTATTTACAATTGGATCCACTGTACTGACGGTATTTTTCATCGTCATACAGTGTATTGAACTTGGAATGAAATCTGTTTGGTCCAACTCCTTACATGAATCCTTATTGTGAGTTTACATTCATTCGTTTGTTTAAATATTATACTGAGAGTTTACTTTAATATTTTATGAAGAAATATAGAACATGTAAACTATATATTTTTCATTGTACAGGTGTAAATTAAACATGACCAGAGTAGCTGTTGCCTGTGAAGAGCCACAAAAACCTGATTTGAACTTAATTATCGGGAATATTACTATATTTTTTCTTGGTGGTCTTTTGGTATCAACATGGGCATGGACTGGTCCGTCCATTAGATCATGGGTAAATAAAAATACACATGCAGACATAAAGATTAAATTAATTACCTCACATTTAATTTTAATTTTATTAATTTTATCAATACTATTTTCATTTTCGAAATTTTGCTCAAATAATACTGTCATTCCTTTTTATGTCCGGTACCATGAACATTCTCACAGAAACGATTTATTGCAAAGTGAGTTCATACCAAAATTTAATTTTAAACTATGATAATTTTTATTTTTTTTTATGATATTAAAGGTCAGAAATTAATTATGCTCTATTTGTGTGTTTAGGCGTTTCAAATCTGAAAACTCCTTGGATCAACAACACAACCCAGCTAAACATAAATTGATTTCACAAGCATTCGCCAAACGTCATCAGCTGAACGTGAATGGTAGATTGAGCTTGAATCTATGTAGCACTCATGAGGATCCGATTGGTTTCAATAAATTACTGGATCCGAATCATTTATGCCAAAATGGAGAAGATACTGAGCTTCAAGCTCATAATAATACTGAAGGAAATGAGGATATCAGTAGTGAATGGGCAGCTGCATTACCACATTTAGTTACACGTCGTGGAGCTTTAATTCCTCCACACTCGTCAAATTCCGTTTCATGCGTTTCCGAGGATTCTCGGAGACCTTCTTGTGATTCGGCAATGTCTGAAATTGCTGTGAGACATTTACAACAAGGATCGGGACAACATGATCGTCATGAATACAAAAAGTAAAAGATTTAACAGCTACTTATTTTTTGATTCGATATTTTTTTTCCTTGTATATATATTCGCCGCCGAGTCTAAATGTTTGTGTTTTTTGTTGCTGTTTTTAAAAATGAATTAGGCATAGGAAACGAGATTGGTTTTTAGGACGACGGAGTCGAAGTGGAAAAATTTGGAGTTCACCATGGCGTCGAGGGAATACTGGGAGTTCATCATCTCTAGAAAGTAACACAGGGTCACAAATCCTACCAGCCATCACAGCCTTAATTGACAAGAGAATCCGGGGGAATGATGATGAACTATTCACTCCACTCAATAATGTTCTAGCCACAGCTCCACTCACTGGACCTACAACAAGAAAACCCATAATAATGAGGGAACTGGCTGTGCAAACAAGTTTTGAGAAACTATCTTTTCCACAGACAAAAAATAGTACAAAAGCGTGGAATCTGAGCAATAATTTGACAAGTGACAAAGCAACGCAATCTAGCCTTACGAGTCTCCATGAAGCTGGGACTCAAACTAGGAAATCTACTACCAAGAAGAGAGATAAAGATGGAAAAGAAAGATCTGGACGATCTCATCGTAAAGATAATAAAAATCAATCATCATCAAAGACTGAACGGGATAGAGACAATAAGGATCAACAAGCAAATTTGCCAGAACCAGATCCTGTATATGCATTGCTCACTCCTAATCCCACTCCAAACACACAATAATAAAATTATAAATTATTATAATAATAATTACAATATAAATAATTAAACAATAATTTATAATCTTTCTCACTCTCTCTCTACTTAGATCCTACACGAGTTTTAGTACAAAAATACTTTTTTATATATAACTTGACTTCCGAAGCTTTTTGTACAAATCCAAAATGTAATAATATTATAAAGTCTGTAGTACTTATAGTATTATATTTTTAAACACTGAAGTTCATAGTATATGGAGAGTGCATGAGCGCATTTCAATATTTTATACTTTTATACAACATCTCTTTTCTTCACTACTTTTATCTTTAATTTGTTGTTTACATTCGTTTGCTTTTGTTTTTATCATCATGACATGAGTATTCAATATTCAATATAATATATAATAAGAATATATAAGTCGTGAAAGTAATACTGTCCATGTGTAAACTATATGAGCCTTTTAAATGCCTTGATCTGGAATGTTGATCTGTAGACTTGTTAAATATATTTTACATAAGGTGATACATGCATTCAATGCATTGTTTTATAGTAATGCTTTTATAGTACGTGTATTTAAGTAATTATTAGTGAGTGTATGTGCAGATTTTTGTATGACAATTTTTGTATTTAGAGTTTTATGCAATCACGTTGCAACTAAATAAAGTTTTTATCGTATTACCGAGAGATTTCGTGTATGTAGTCCAGTTGTGTATTTTTAAACATTTAATTGCATATTTATAATAATCAGCATTACTTAGAAGTAATCGGCATCCGCATATGAAGTTGTCGATGGAATAACGGGCCGAAGACGTATTTTCACTTTTTTGCATATTCTTATGTAGAAGAACATGG
>JAIUND010001870.1:0-29096 GCA_034699125.1 Gisinianus flammeolus | reverse complement strand
AAGAGAGAGAGAAAGAGAGAGAGAAAGAGAGAGAGAAAGAGAGAGAGAAAGAGAAAGAGAAAGAGAAAGAGAGAATTCTCTTGGATTGCCATGTCCAATGATTCATTTCCCACATATCAGATGGAAATACAAAATACATTCGACATGAGAGCTCCCTCACTTGTATCTCCTTTTATCTGCCGTCCTCATAATAATAATCATGACTCGTAATAGTATTGTGCTCATCTAGTAGTTTACTATTTCCGCGTATGTGTGTGTGTGTGTGCAACTATAAACTATTTATAGTCATGTTTCAATTTTCTTTCTGCTCCGTCTTGAGACTTTGATGATTCGAGTCCTCTACTTTTCCCCTTCTTCTGCTTCAGAAGTGGGAATGAGAATACAAAGCCAAAGACGAAGACGAAGAAAGAGAAAAACGAATAAGAATGAAAATGAGAAAAAGATTGAGGTTTCCCAACTCAAGTACATTGTCAGGATGAAAGATAAAAAGATGCTCTATTCTCTATGTATCTGTATGAGTAGTATCAAATAGACAATCAATCCGCATATGTATTTTATATCGTACATTTCTCTACAGACGATGAGTCCATATAAGATTCTTCTTTTGCCCATATACAGATACCTACCTACAATCAGATCAGAACGTATTGAGAAATCCATGGAGGGAGAGAGAAAGAGGGAAAAAGAGCAAAAGAAATTCACCAGCTCCGCTTTGTACGATATGTATTTGTATCCTCCCCATCTCATGTGGTGAGAATGGAGAATAGAGAATCTCATTCGGGTTCTCATTGGAAATGTAGCTATTTGGCTCATAACAAATCTAACATAAATACGTATATCTGTACAAGTATGAAGTACATCATATAAGGCGGAGCCTGTATGTCCTTGCATTAAAACACGAGTACTCTGACTTCCGATATGTTCTTCTTTCGCTTTCGCATTCGCATTCGCATTCGAATCTGTACCGTTACGGTTACGCTCACTCTATATTTCTACATGTTCACATGCTGCAATGGAAGTAGTCAAACTGGGACTGAAACTAGAGCGGGGACCCAGAGAGAAAGAGAGGAAGAAAGAATGAGAGAGAGAGAAAGAGAGAGAGAGAGAGAAAAGAAAACTGGAAAGTCAATCCGTCTACCTAATAATGCAATACACGTAGAAAATGAAAGAAAGCTAGATTAATTTTTGACATGCTTTTTATTTTACACGCTCCCATCTCAAATAAAAAGAAAGAAAGTAAGATCTTTGTCCATATGTACGCTCTTCAT
Source organism: Gisinianus flammeolus (assembly GCA_034699125.1). NCBI lineage: Eukaryota > Metazoa > Arthropoda > Collembola > Symphypleona > Katiannidae > Gisinianus > Gisinianus flammeolus. The sequence goes on along the minus strand of JAIUND010001870.1, from coordinate 27,828 downwards.
TCTCTCTGCCTTCCAGTTCCATTTTCATTTCCCCCATTCTCATACAGAATATACCTTTTTTTTTTGTACTTTACTTTCATCCTATTTTTTTTTTGTTTTTGGTTTCATTCTGATTCTGAGTACTCGTTGTGTTGAATTCATTCCTAGTATTGCTGTGAGTCTGAGGCTCCAGGCTCAATTTTCTCTCTCAAAAAAAAAGTCTGTTGCTCCTTTTTCCATTTCCCAATCTACAAACTCTACAACCCGATACATATTTCCATTTCAAGTCATATTTCAACTCCCTTTCTCTCTCTCTCTCTTTATCATTTCCCAATCCAAACTGTACTCGTACGTAGAGATTTTGCAGTTGTATTTCGTATTTTGTATTTCCTCGGGATATTTTTTACACAACTTTACGGAGTAAAGCGCATAGATGGATTTGTTTTGGTATGCTTCAAATCCAAACACTGTAGAAATACACACTTTTTCATTCTGAGAACAAAAACTTGTTCACTGTCTCTCTCTTTCTACATTTTATGCTTCTTTTTAACCTTGAATTTTTTACAATTATTTCCCTTTGTTTGACGACGTCATTGTCAAGTTCCTACAATGAGAAAGAACATATGAAAAAAAAGATAGTTGCTGAAATTCTAATGTACATATTTTGTTTGAATTTTGAATATTGAACTAACGCGTCTTCAATTTCGTTATAACAGGAGGAATGCGTACACATTTGTAGAGGAAAGGCAGATTTTGTGGAGGAATGGTAGAAAGTAGTAGTTTCTCTACCTGCTCAAATTTGTTCCAATGAAAAGTTGGGGCGAAACATGTGTGAGTGTGTATGTTCATTTGTCTTTATCTTTCTTGTTGATCGGAGCACGTGCAGAGCTAAAGCCAGAGTTATTGATCAACTTTATCACGTAGAGAAGAAACCTCTGTAGAGGGAACTCACTCATTTATATATATATACCTTCCGACCCCAAATGCAATCCCAATCTAAGGCAAATGGCAAACAGGGAAATCTAAGCAAGAATGATTGAGAAACAACCATCACTTTGACCACGTGTCAAAAGTCAAACGTAAAAAAATTGCAATGCCAATACTTTTGATACACATACGAGAGAGTTGGCGAAGGGCACACACAGGTTTTTTTGTAGGGAATGTGAGCGTAGTTTTCTTTTGATACGTGTATCAATGCAAGTACACAGTGTATCTTATGCACGATATATATATATTAAATATACTGATACATACTATACAAACGATGTACGTTAAGGAAATGATTGCATGTAAAAAGTAAAAAGTAAAAAGTTGCGAGGAATGAGAATATCATGAAAAGGTTGACAACATGGAAAGTTGTGTGTCGATTGCTGGATGTGGAATTGACAAGGAGGAAACTAAAGGAAAAAATGTCCCATCGTACATGAAGCATAATAAAAAAAAAGAAGAAAATTCTGATGCTAGTTTTTTTTTCTCTTATTTTTTCCCCCTTCAAGTTCTCGTTCTGCTTCTGGATTTTGAGTTTTCTCTGTCTGTGTGTGTGTGTGTGTAGTTTTGAGTTCTCTGAGAGATATTGGTATTCGTATTGATATTGTTCCTAGTTTTTTTTTATCGCATGTATAGTTTCGTGTCGTAGGCAAGTCCCAATTTGGCCATTCTCAACGCTCTCTTTCTCCTTCTCTCCTTTCTCCATATTTTCTGTGAGCTACAAAATTATTCGAAAAGTTTTCACGGGAACGGGACACCAAGGAGAAAGAAAGGAGGGAAGTGGGAGAGATTGAGATTGAGACTACAACTGAGACCAAGAGTAAGTGAGGATTTCCCACTCCCTTTCTCTCTCTCTCTCTCTCCTTCTCTTTTCCATCGTTCGATTTTCTTTCGATATTTCTCTCTCTACAGAGTCGTTTGTCACGTGATCGAGATGCACGGAAAAATTATCCCTTTTCAAACTAAAGAGCCGACTAACGGGTCCATAAACTCGGAATTAGTTGGCTGTTAAGGTGTTTCACGGTCGCTCCTTTTAAAAAAAAGGAAAAGAAAAACCCCAATGTGTCCGTCTCACTTCCCATTTCAACTTTATCCCCAGATTTCCACTCTACTTTTCAGTCCGTGCATTTCTGCAAGGAGGGAAAAGCAAAGGTAAAGGCGTTAAAAGAAAAGAATGAGAAACTAAAAAAAAAATCCGGACCAAGTGTTAGAAGTTGCAAGTCCGTAGTTTAAAGAAGATGTAGATGTTCACATGCGTGAGTGAGAGACTTGCCTTCCCCCCACTAAGGTAAGTTAATGTAAGGTAAGGCAAGGCAAGGCAAGGTAACCTAACGACATAAACAAGTGTGGAAACCCTAGTGTGAAATGCATATACCTACACATCATTTCTACATGGATATTTGGCTATATTCTCACTTCTCTCTCGCCCGTATATGTTTATACAAATCGAATATCGAACGGAGCTTGATTGTGATTTCAAGTCTGTGAACGTGAAAGTTCCCGAGAGATCTCTGTATTGAGAGTTCATTTGGTCTATATGTAGATGTAGATATAGACAAACGTATCTACAGATAGTTGGTACATAATATACAAAGAGTCCAACTATGCTCGATGCACATTCCGAGTCAGAGTAGAGTAGAGAAAGTTTCATGATGGTTAATTATCGCTCCTATACATATCTGTGGAGTAGAGTTCCAATTTTTTTTATAGCACATCTCCTTGCTATACTAAACCAGAGCGCACATCCACATCCACTAATAGATAGACACTTGGGGAGACAAAGGGAGAGAGAAAATGGAGCTAAATAGCTCCGTGAAACTCAGGAAGGAGAAAGGGAGAGACTGGAGAGAGCGGAGAGGAGAAAGAGACTATAAAGAAGTCAGTAATGGAAAGACAAGGGAGGAAAGACAGAACAGAGAGAGAAAGCCATAAGAAACTGGAAGTTTTCAGAAGAAAGACGAACTACGAAAAGTACGAGCTAAAAACTACGGACCGACCAAAGAGAGGAATATCAACTGCAGTCTGATGTGGTGTGGTGTGGCAAAAGTTACAGACATAGCAAGTGGAATGTATATGTGTATGTGTACTATATGAATATGTGAGGGAGGGAAGGAATATGTGTGTGTGTGTGTGTGTGTGGCGACTGCAAAGAGAACGACAGCGGATTTCTCTCTTCCCCCATATAATTGTCATTTAATTGTGCCATAAAAAGAATGGGGAACGACCACCAATGTGACGGATATCACCGGATTTTTCCACACTAAATTATTCACGAGTCACTGTTCGATTCTACTTGTACTAGCGTATGCAGTCTCCTTCCGAGTCTGAGTCTATCTGTATGAACGAGAGAGAGAGAGACAGCTCTTCTCTTCGTATTCACGTTTACATTCTGATTTGGATTCTCATCCTGGTATACTTGAGACTCCATTTCTATGCCCGACATAGCGTAAAGCAATGGGGGAAGGGAGGGAGAACAAGCAGCAGGAGCAACAACATCCTTCCCTTTTACTTTTCACATCATTTCCTATTTCATCCTCCAGGAAATGTTACCTGCACACTGCACACATATCAAATATCCTTCAGAGTTTTTTTTTCTCATCTTGTCACCCCTTTTTTGAGTTCATGTACATGACCATGAATCGTTTTCACTCTTATTCATATTTGCTGTCCTAGCAAAGGAGAGAGACTGCGGACGAAAATCGGCTATAAATGGAAAGAATTTTAATTGAAAAGATTGCAAAAGGGATAAGTAATGAGGTACTTTTCTACATAGTTTTTTGCATTCAAATCTCACCAAAATCTAGACGGAATTCCTACAAAGGCACAACGTTGTTGGGTTAGAATGCAGGAAAAAACGTGGAGTCTCGTTGGAATTGGCATGGAATGGAAACCATTGAAATTTGGAATCATGTAGGTAAGTACAAGCGGTAAATCAGTACTCTGCATTCACTCTCGCTTTTTCTTTCTTCCTTTCAGTCGAATTGAAATGAAACATTGACGAGTCGTCTTCATAATAGAAGCTCAAGCTGCCTGGAGCTTCTTTATTGTGCACTTTCTATTTCCTATAGGATCCAACCGGATGAAGGAATGAGAAACGGATGTGGAAATAGAAAAGGAAAATTCTTCAATTTTATCTCGATTCCTTCATCGTCATCGTCATCGTCAGTCATCCATTGAGTCAAAAAATCGGTAGACTGTAAAAAATGCTGCTCAAAAAAAAAAAAAAACGCTTGAATTGAAAACCAAGTATCCATATGAATCCGAGTCTGGATTCAAATCCAAATCTACAGAATCTCCACATTTGTAACTCATTCCACTTCATAATGGGCAATGTTTGAATTTTTTTTTCCTCATTCAAATCAACTTTAGGACACAAATTATCTAGTTCTAGTTTTTCCTCCATCTCTATGCTCTTCATTCACCTGAACACACACAGTGTTGTATGACGAGTGTAAAATGTCATCATCATCTCACATTTCTATCCACATCCTGTATGAAAAAAAAAACGCTTCCAGCATCGTTTTTTTCTGCATTCAACTTTTTCCCTTTCTCTTTTGTCTTTCCCTTTCTCGTCTCCAATTTCTCCAGCGCTCTCAACTCTTGGAGCTCCGTTACATTTTACTTTCACATATTTCCGTTGCATATAGTTAACCATAGTAATCTTGTCATGGGCTTTCTTTCCCTTTTGCTCTCCTCTTCCATTTCTTTCCTTCTTTCCCATATATCGTACATCTACCGGTGCGAGTACACTCTTTCAAGCGCAGTGATTTCACATGAGACGCTTGTTCCCAAGTCAAAGTAGAGGATTACACACATTCAATAAACATTTATGAGTCATAAAATGGCGAGAAAATCAAATTGCTTTGTCGCTTTATGCCGCTTTAAAAAGTCAACCATGTGAATTTCATTGGGCGGTTCTTCACTCTCGTCGTCCTCTTCTTTAGAGTGCTATCAACTATCAAATCATCAAAATCCTTATTTAAAATACAACTATGAATGAACTATGAGACAGGGGAGAAGGGAAACACTTTCCTCAAACAAAGTCAACGCTGTCTCACTTGAGCTCACTAACAGGATTCGGGAAATGCCGATAGTCAAAGTCAAACGGATAGAAGGAAAAAAGAAAGTGTAAGACTTGACAATCTGTTCAACGTTCTATTCAACTTTTTTTGTTATGCTCTTCTTTCTTCAAACCAGATTCCCCAGCTTTACCTACCGATTCCTCGCTCCCCTCCTGACGTTGTACGTATAATTTTATGGAGGTCTTAACGAGCGCTATAGATTTTCAAGCAACATGTCAGTCCACCCATTCCTATTCAAATCCACTGTCATTTACAGCTATCACGTGTAATTAAATCCTTCAAATCCGTTCACTCTCCAATGTCTGAATTTATCGATCTCTGAAAAAGTGTTTTTCCCGTGCTAATTTTCCTTATTGTACAGATATTTGGAATGCAGATGGTGATAAGAAAAGGATGGAGTGGAGGTTATAAATATTATACCTATAAATAGAGAATGAGAAAAGTCATTTCCATTTAACATTTGCTGGCTATCGTAACAGCTGATAACGCAAATGAGTGCAGAGTATCAGAGTAAATTAGAAACAATTACCCCAAATGTGTGGATGTGAATACACACACAGAGATAATTTCAAAAATGGTTGGATTTGGAGAGGAAGACAAAATGAAGTTGATTAATTGTTCCGGCTCTTGAGTTGTCACGGTGGGTAATTACTGTAGAAATTAATTCCTCATAATTGTCCACCAAGCAATTAAGATAAATGTTAAATGTCTTATTATGACCGACTCTCCTGCTGTCCCAATACCCTTATTTGCTTAGCCTCTCAAAATGACGCTCATTTGGTAGGGGACTATTCGTATCTATCGTCTGGATACGCTTTGTTCGGCTATTACAACTTTTTTTAAAAATAAACAACAGTCATTACTATCTGTACTTGGTATGATTGAATGCATTAATAATTCACTCGTGTTTGAGATAGACAGGTAAGGTAGTGGACGTCCATCACGTCCACTGTAAATGTAAACATGGTTGCAGTACACCATTTTCATAATTGAAATCGGAGTCATGGAGATTCATGGTACACGTCGATGCTCTCATTCTGGATTTCTGTGAGCTTACAAAACAACAAATGTGGAGACTCTGAGTATATTGCCTAGTGATGTGGTGTACACTGCTGTACAGTCGCCAAGCCTTTCCCTTGTAAACAAATATGTTTACTTTTCCACGGACTTGTTTTCAAAGTTTGGAAATTGAATGTGATTCATATGATATGATATGAGAGAAAGAGAAGAGTGGTGGGGGATTCCTTGTTGTTTTATCTTTCATGTGCGAGACATATAATTTAATATTCCACCACTACAACCACACTTGAAACTTATCTCTTCAGGTATGAAATTATACCCTTAATATAAAATGCAGCCTTAAATTCATTATGCTCTCCTCTCCTCCATTCTACATTGAACAGATACAGAAAGTACAGACTACAGAAACTATACAGATACACAAGGAAAGGAGAGATAGACATCAGCGCGGGCAGAATATCACTAAATCTACTCCTGTTTTCACTACCCACGATGGACGGATACCGAGTTTTATCTCCACACCGGCACAGTTGACAAGGAAAAGAGAGAATGGGGAAAGATGGATGCAACGGGGAGTTTCTCTCTCTCTCTCTCTCTTTCCCTTGTTGTGTTGTGTTGTGTTTCCTTGTTACTTGTAACTTGTTCATTGTACATTGCACGATACATATGAGTTGAAGTATGTATGAAGTTGATACGCAGAGAGACAGAGAGTCAGGGACGGAGAGAGAGAGAGAGAGCGAGAGAGGAGGAAGAGAATGAGGGAATGAGAGGAGTATACGAGAATAAATAGCTTTTTGAAAAGCCCACATTTGGGCTCAATTAGAATCAAAGCGCCGGTTACTCACAACTCTCTCAATTCCCCAGGCGTAACAATTAAAGACGGACATTAGACCTAACAACGCCATAATAATAATAATTTCTGCCCTATTAGACACCAGGGTTTTCCAGTCGTTAAGCCTGCTCTTAATTTTCCATAAACCTCCAAGAACCACTCACCTACATTCGCCTGCATGCGGAACTCTCTCTCTACATTCTCTCTCTCTCTCTGTCTACATCCCCCGCCGCTCCTAGTCATCCTATCTCACACTCTCATTCATTCTCAAACCGAGCAGACACAAGAAGCGAACGAAGCTCGAAAAACTCAAATTTACATAACTGTTTGCTGTAGCCTGCCTCCACTTCCTACATCCATCCAAAGTATCTATCCGTAGTACGAGAGAGAGTAAGAGCACAAACTATGGAAAGCTACAACCGAGAACAAAGTCAGATTGGGATCTGTAGTCGAGGAGTTCCGTGTACAAATGCAAGATAATGATGATTCCTTAATGTCTGCATTCTCAATGAGGAAACATGGCTCAAGAACAACGGGCAGAAGAAGAGTACAAAGTAGTTTGTAAATATCCATGTGATAATCTAAGCTTAATTCGGCTGTATGTATACATGTGTACATATCGTACAGTCGAATGGTACAGATGAAAGAACGTACAATGTAGAAACTACTCAAGGTGACTCCACATTCCATTTCAATAGGCGAGTGTGTGTGCTGCTCGAGTTTTCTTCTTGACTTCACGTTCCCTCTCATCACATTTTGAACTCTCAACTTCCCGTTTTGACTTTCTCACCAGTAACGATTAACTGGAATTGTAATTGTAGGTACAATCAAGCTATGTATTCAATTTGTATTTGATTTTGAACAAATATTCATTTTGAATCTTTGTAGAGGCGCTTGTTTGGTACATTTTAGGAATTGAAAAGCTGTCGTTCTGAGAGGAAAGAGTCGACACAAGGGAAAGAGTGTCAAGGAAAATGTCTGTATGAATCGACTTGACTTTGTACCTACATACACACAATTTGCCTGTCATTAGCGTGTGGTTGTTGTGTCGGAGTTTGTGAGTGTGGAAACGTGGGATTTTCCTTTCCCCTTTGCCTTTTCTCTCTCTTTCTCTCTCTTTCTCTCTCTCTCTCCATTTTCTATACGTAATGTAATTTACGCCAGTGATGAAACCATAACTTGTCCTCTATACACGCCAAATATGACTTAACTACATGGAGTTTGAATTGGGTGTCGTTGGTTGTCTGGATTTGTATATAAAGTTGGATTGCGTATTTGTTATTGTGGATTGAAGGGAAAATGAGAGAGAGAGAGAGAGAAGAAGAAAGAGAAAACTGTAGACGTTAGACTTGAATATGTGCTTTACACAATGGAAGCTTGAGTTTGTAGGGGTTGCTATTTTGGGCTAATGTAAGGCGCCGGATAATTTATTTTAAATTTGGGTAATTTACGAGCTAGCCTGGTCCGGGTTTTGCTCCTGCTGGAACGACTGTAATTCTGAGACTAGTCGCTCTTTTATTGTATTGCTACTTGTATACTACTGAGAGACTCCTTTCCTGACAAGAGAGAGAGAGAAAGAGAGAATAGGAGAAACCTGGTTGACGAACCAAAATCCAAATGTTACAGTTACGAGTTCGCTGTTGTTATAAAATTATGATTGTAGGGAAAGCATCCATATTTTAGTAGCTCACACCTTCTCTCAACATCAATCCATAGTTAAGTTATTAATGGGGAGGAACTGGAGAACCACAACCAATGTCTTGAGCTCTTTCTCCTTTGTATACCCCACGAAAGTTCACATCAAACAAAATATCTGAATGCTTTGGGGGTTTTCTATGACTAGCTGTAGCAAATTTAAAGGATTGGAAATTGTGCAAGGGAAAATGAGGAAATTATCAAGTGTGAGTTTGTGGGGAAAGTGTGGGAATGAATGTCATGTAGCATGAAAATGAGGAAAGGAAGAAAAGAGAAATATTTGGTGACTTACATTGAAGAGCCAAGCCAGTTTGGATATTTTGGGGTTGGCTTGGATTTTACATTCAAAGTACACATCCGTCCCTTCTTTGATTTCCATGGGGTTGAGCGTACTTCCAAGTGACAATTTCACTTCCGGTAGATCTACAACAACAAGAAAAAATGTTCACCACACCAGTCCAAATACGGAAACACACAAAAACCATCAGAAATGAAAACAAAAACAAACTTTGTACGTGTGACTCAAATTAGTATCAGTATTCTCCACATGCTCCGTCCTATTTCCTCTCCCTCTCTCTTTTTATTATAAACTTTTTAGATAACATATGAATTATTTATCTGTTCAAATCCAAAAATTTGCACGTAAATGACAATATTACTAATGTAATATCTTTTGGGGTTTCAGAACATTTCTCTACACAAACTCCCCCCCACAAAAAAGAAGAAAAGTCATTGCAAAGGTCACGGCTCAAATACCAATTACATGTTGACAGGCAAAGAGTGAGGGAGAGAATGAGAAAGCGAGAGAAGGGAAGGTAACAAGAGCAACTGAACTGAATACCAATGAGAAGTCATCATGATTACACGTCGAGGAAACAAAAACAAAATAAAAAAATACACACCATAAAACCTAGCCTAGATTTTGGTGACTCGTGGCTTATTAAAAAAATACGTGCGTAATTTTATTTTGTATAGTAAAAACGGATGTTAGTCACAGTAGTTAATCGTTCCAGATTTGATGTCTTTTTTGCAAGTACATATATTTTGGCAATATATTATTTTTGCAAAAACTTCAAACTCTAGGTTAAAGATGAAAAGTATGAGAATGAATGAATGCGTAGGAAGAAACGAAATTAAGATTGAGGAATCAAATCTTCATTGTTATTAGTTCGTAGTCAGATTACGCAGTACATATTGAAAAGAAGTTGGAGTTACAAAAAACGAAGAAGAAGATTGTTTGACGGAGAGACAGAGACTGAGGGAAAGAGTCAGAAGAGAGACCGAGAGCAAGTTTGGGGGGAGACAAAAGTAGGCAAGTGAATGGGACGACAGAAGGAAACTGAACCATCTCTTTAACTTTCATTATCTGTCGTCGAGTGAAATTTCGGATGACTTGTTTTCTCAAGGAAAACATTGCAAATAAGATTTTGTTTCGTACCCAACTACAAAAGAGCCAACGAGAAGAGAAGGAGAGATGAGGAAGAGACGAGGAAGAGGAAGACGAAGGAATGAAAGAGAACAGAATCGGTGACGTTAGCTTGGCCCTTTTTTATATGTAGACAAAAAACTTATTTTCTCTTCTTCATTGGGAGAATCAGAACGTGATTTCAATTCTAATGTCGTCTCAACTCTTCGTCAATGTCTCCCACTTTCTCCTCCTCATTCTCATGTACCTTCCCTCTATACATACTAAGGATATATTTGTGTTTCAACAAGGGTGAAGAAGAAGAAAAAAGAAAGTTTGTTGGAAATCCAAAATATACGATAGCAGAGGAACATCAGGAGAAAAACCCACTTGTTTTTCTCTTTTCCCTTTCTTGACTTTCTCTCGGCATTCTCATCGTCCTTTTTTTATCGGGAACTCCATGGACGAGGAGAGTTAGAATGAGAATAAGAATGCGAATGAGAAGACGAACATTTCTATGCAAATATGTACATACTCATCCAAAGAAATCCATTTAATTTCCCTACTTGACGAGAGAAAGTCAGAGACTTTCTCCAGTTTTCTCTAGTTCACTCAATACGTAAATATTTGTTACGTGTAACATAAACTGAGACGAGTCTCTCTCTCTCTCTCTCTCATTCTCATTCTGTTATAAACTGTAAGGAGTCCAAAGACTTTCTCTCCTTCTTTCTCCTCATGTATTTTTTTTTTCATTTCCCCGACTTCTAACTAATCATTAGCTCGTTCCTTCAATATTTACCTTCTCTCAAATGCATGAACAACCGTATATAAACGATATCTTTAGATTTCCATCTTTATTTCCCTCTTCGATTTTTGCTCAATCTCATTTCTATACAAATCACTGCAATGCTACTGCTATTTCTTCTCCTTCTATTTCTATTACTTCTACGTCAACTTCCACTGCTGCAGTACGATTACAATTTCGATGCAGTTGAGTTTCCTCCAATTTAATTTTTCTAAATTTCCGATTCTCTCAATTGAATTTCCTTCTCACTCACATTCAAAAAGACGATGAAGAAGAAGAAGAAGAAGAATACGAAGTAAAGGAAAACTTGTTCATTTTCTCAGGTATTCATCTCGACGAGAGAAAAGGAGAGAGAAAAGAAATGAATGAGCACATCTGTATGTACAATCAAGACACGGCCTACATTCAGGGAAATTTGTTCATTTTCATTACCTTTGAAAAATTCAACCCAATTTCCCTCTAATGACAAGACTCAGACGGGGGACTCCTCCCAAAAAGAAAAAAAATCCTTTAGAATAATTTTCATTATTAATTTTGAATGTGGGAACGAGCTGAACGAGAGAGAGAGAGAGAGAGAGAGAGCGAGGAAGAGAGAGAGTAAATTTGAAATCGGATTGTGTGCAATGAATAAATAAAGTTCTCCAATGACTTTTCCGCCTTAGACATTCTCCATAGGAATCTTGCTCCTTTTTTTCCATTTCCCTCGTCTTGTTCTCTCTTTCATCTTTGTATTCGAGTTCAATTTTTATACCGGGGATTCCGCACCAAGTAAAATGAATGAATGTGTGTGGTGGTGGTGATGAAAATGAAATTAAATCAAGAGAAAAGTATAGAAATTTAGAATAAGAAGATGGGGAAAGAAGGAAAAGGAAAAAATCCGTTTTACACATAGAGAGAAAGAGAAAGAGAGACGTGGGGGAAATGAGGTTTGACCCATTCAAACGAGGAATTATACGCTTTACGCAATGAAAATCAGAGCAAAAAAAAAGAAGACGAATAAGAAAAAAGAAGTACACATTACAAAGGAAGATGGGGAAAAAACTTGACTTTGGTTGGGAAGTCGAAAAGGGAAGACAGAGTGAGTGAAAGCTGGGGAAAGGAGTGTGGAATAGGAGGAATAAGAAAAGAAAGAGAAAGCTGGTATGTGGAGCTGCCGTTAAAAAATTCCATTTGGGGAAAGTTACCCACATTATCCAAGGTTTGAAGAGAGAGAGAGAGAGAAGGAAAGGAACGAAAGAGTTCTCCTCAGACTCATTCATTATTCATTGCCGCTGCAATTGCATTACGCCTTTGTGTGTACTTGCCAGTTTTTTTCAACTTGGATTGTGAGTACGAGCCGACAGATAAACATCCATACCTACAACGGAAATCTTGAGAAGGAAACTCAACTAGTTTGTGTGTATTTGTGTGTATATGTGTGTATATCCGGGAATGAGAAGGAAAATGAGAGCACAACCGTACGCATTTCCCAACTATGGTAAAAAGTACCAAACTTGCGAACCAAACTCTCTTCACCAGCTACATATATACTTACCTATTTCATCTTATACATGCATGCATGTATGTGCCTTCACAAGTTCAAGTTTTCCTTTTTCTTTTCTTTCTTCTTTCTTTCTTTCTCCTTATTTTTTAAGAACTCCATTTCTATTTCCTATCTGTATCTGCATGGCTTTCACTCCTCTGATTCGGATTCAGAGTCTCTTCAGAGAGAGAGAAAGAGGAGAGAAAACGGGAGAAAGGTAAAGTGAGGGCGGGAAAGTAATCTATGCAAAACTTGTTTTTCCTTTGTCAAGTCAAGATTGGGTTAAATTTTTTGAATAAACTCACGATCAATGACTGTATGCCTACGACTACAGATATTTGCCTCCACTCTTTTTATCTCTAAGACATCACCCATCTCCAAACTCCTATCAATCCCCCATCCACCTCCTTCCCTATAAGCAAAGGTTATTTTACAGATCCACAGATCTACCAGCCTTTGATCGAATATCTTTTTGTCACTCACCCAAAATCTGATTCAAGATTCTCTGGGTCTGACTTTCCCTACTTCTTTTTCTTTTTTTTTTACAGAAAATGTATTCCCCATTCACATTTCATTTATTCACAAATAAGGAAAACGCTCCTGGAAAATTTGTCTCTTCAAAATTCCCAAATTCAAAAATTCAAACACGAGTATGAAAAAATGTACTCGTCATCAAATTATCCATGCCCCATTGCAATTGTTGTTCAAACCGTTTATGGAGTCTTTTTGAATTTATCTGAAGAGTGTACCAGTGTACAGATAGAAAATCAATTTGCAATTTGAAACTTACAGACAACGTTCAGATTCCAAATTTCTTCAAGGATGTGAGATCTGTTGAGCCATGGATTCTCTGCTCGGCAAATGATAGAAGATCCATTGTCTCCAGGCGTTGGGACGAATAGCAAAGTACTTTTTGTCACATTCCCACCGTCAAGTTCCTGTAAAGACAGAGAAGGATACAGTTAGTCAATTAGTCAAACAATAATTACATCAATTCTCTCAAGTACCAGTTAGTCATTTAACAGTATTAAATTTCAGGCAGGCAGGCAGGCAGACAAGTTTCCATAGCTCACTCCCGTCCACTGCTACGCCTATCAGGATGGAGTATCTTGCTATATTTCTTACACACGCACTAATTATATTATCAGCTCACATTCCCTTCTCCTCTCACTTGACTGTCTACAGGTGTGTAAGGACATTTCCTCCCTCCTCTCGCTCTCTCTCTTTGTCCTTTCCTCGAAACCCGAAGTCAGATTATTAGACGACGTCATTTTTCCACACTTGTCAATCGTTTTTGTTTTGGAAATGGAACCACAAAGAAAAGTGGACAATTTACCAATTTACCAAATTACTAAGTATCTTTGAGTGTAATTTGTACACAGAGACAGGGACAACGCCCAATTTGTCTGAAGGGACATGAAAAATTCACATACGAGAGAATCGGCAATCTAAATTGAGTTTTCTTTTTCTTTATCGTAAAGTTTGTGTGGATAATTTAAGTCTCCTTAATTTCAATTCCAATCAAACTTTATTTCCCAGAAATCTGTACACTTTTTGTTTTGGTTACTGGGCCGTTGAATTAAAGTAAGTACAGATACAGTTTGAACAAGTTTATCAACGCAACTCAACTCAACTGAGAATTCAATTCACTCAAACGAGGAATTACAGAGTGACCAGCCCTCTTCCTCTCATAAAATTACATCAGTATAGTTAGGAAAGTACGAAATAATTTAGCGAATGACGACGAGCAAATTCTTGGAATTGGCTAATTCGAGAGGTAATCCGTTACTGCTAGTCCGAGTGGGATCGTGTGTACTGGGATATTATTGAACTCCAACATGAGATATAGCAGGTTGTGATTGTACATGGACATATATATCTATGCTTGGGGAGAGTAAGTACATAAGGGGGTATTTGTAAAAGAAATGTTGAGTTCTGCGAAATATAGAGAGAGAGAGAGAGAGAAAAGAATTGCCAGATTTGTTTTCAGTACAAGCAATCCACTAAATTTAAACCCATAAAAGTTTCAGCAATTTCGGAATGCCTCAAGACCATTCTCCATTTTCTCTCTCTCTCTCTCTTTTTCCCTCTCACTCACTCTGCTTATCAGTCTATCGCATCTATAATCTAAAGTTTGCTATTTGCTCCACACATTGAGCCGCCAACCAAGTCTGAAGACTGGAGATTACAAATTCTCCCCCGTACCAACTGTATTGAACAGCCAAAGCCCAAGTTTGAAGCAGAGGAGCCAAAGCAATTGGTCTTCAAAGTTATCTGATCTCAATGGCACTCAATTTGAGATTTCAACACTCAATAGAACTGAGCCTCAATCTCCTCTTAAACCTACACTCCCCGCCATTTCTCTCTCTCTATTTCTCTCTCCCTCTCTCTCTCACTCTATCTGTGTTTCTCTCTCAGCTCGCCAATACATTAATGGCCGATCATGTACAGTATCTATCTAAAGTAATCACAGACAACAACAAGAATTATAACACGAAAACGACGTTTTTCCTTGTCTGGGATTTTCCTTAGCTTCTCTTTTCTTTCCTTTGTCCCTTTTTCTTATCAGTTGGTTTTGTTTTCGAGAAACTAATGGAATCATGTGACGTGAGAATATTTATGTCATGTAAGAAGTTGAAGTTGAACTGACCTCCGTAGTTTAGTATTTTTAAATTATGGTGTGAGTTTTGTTTTGTGTTCCAGTGTAATTTACATAGCATTAAACGTGAGGAAGGGAAAATAGAATGCATGTATGAAGGTGTGGATGTTGAACGTATAAGCTGAGAAAATTTTAAATTAAAAGTCCGATTTCTCCCCCTCATTTTTCTTAGTTTTTCTTCGCGTTTTCTGGTTTCTGGGGCATGTCAACAACATATCTGGGTTTCACCCATTACCATGTCCTCATAAGAGTGAGAGAGACAGAGAGAGAGATAGAGCGATAGAGAGTTAAAGAAGGTGGGAGGAAGATAAAAAGAAAAAAGCAGAGAGTATGAATCGAGAGGAAAGTAAAGTATTTTGGTCTTAAATAATAAATACAAGCTGTCAAAGAGAGGTGTTTACAAAGCCAAAATACTTTGGCCTTTAAATAATGAAAACACTTTTCTCTTCTCAAATTGCTTCTTAAGAAGTTGAATAGCTTCAGTGACTACTTGGATTCTCTCCTTCTGACTTCCGTCCTTTTCCCCATATACTTATCCGTACATCTGTAGCTCTGTGCAGATATCTCTCTGTACTTATGATGTGACACGGCTTGGAAAGAACCTTTTCACCAGAAACTCTCCTTTTTTCCCGACTCAAATGAAAACTTGTTTGATAAATATTTCTCTTTGAGTTTCACTCTCAGCATGATTCCATGCAAATTTTCTTCTTCTTTTCTCTCTCTTTTACTTCTTCCTCCTTTCCTTTTCTTCTTCTTCTTCTCCTTCTCTTTCTATGGTATTTATGTAGAAATTGCAAAGAAAAGGAGGGGAAACCGTCTTATTGAGTAAATGCTAAATGGAAATTTTTAATGGAATGTGGAGATGCATTATTTTGACATTTTCTCCCGCACAAATACAAATACAACGAGAAACGACGAACCTACAAACATTTTCATACCTGTACATTTTATTTATTGTATGTTACATACGACGCGTCTGCATCTCTTCTCCCTACAGAACACACGAAACATACTTTGACTATGACAAAATGTTCGCTGTTCCAGCTAAACTTTCCCTGCTCGTTTTATGCAGAATTCTTGATAAAATATGTATGCACAACTCCCAAAGTTCACTTATTCACATAATCACATTTATTTCTTATTCATGTTTATTTTTATCCAGATTTCCAGCGCAACTGATTCAAAACTTCTTTCAAGACATTTCAGACTTGAGTTCTCACTTTCCCTTACAGATGATCCTAAAAAATCTCTATAATTCCCCCCCCCCCATATGATGACAATGTGCATACAAATGGGGAGGAATTTTCCTATATTTATGCGAATATGGATACGGATATTGACAGACTTGGAAGAAAATAATGAATTTTTTATCAGTGTGTGTAAATGGGAAGGAATAAATAAAAAATATTTTTATGGACTTCAAGTGTCGACTGTCCTCTTCCTTCATGGGAAATTTATACATGCGGAGGAGTCACAAGATAAAAAAAAACTGGTTTGAAGGTGTCTACCACCGACGCACACTCTAAAGGCATCTAATGCAAATCATCGAGACATAAAATATGTATGTACATGTCCATATCCATGTATTATGCGATACCGTGTGGATGTTTCACTCTATGTTATGTTATGTTATGTTATGTTATGTATGTGACGTTCCCTACGGTAGCGGATTTATCCCATGAATTTGGCCATCTTGAGGTTGGCCTAATTCTCTCCGTCGACTATGCATTCCATCAGATATTTCTCTTCATAAATCATATTTTATCACTGGAAAGTTTCGGGTTGGGACGCAAAAACGAGACTCTGTGAGCTGTGTGTGGGTTTAGAAGTGAGTCTACTTTCAGTTTCAGCTACGATACTTTACAGTCATGAACGATAACATAACAGAGAGAGAGAAAGAGAGAGAGCCCAGGACCAAAAGCTCAACTCGTGTAGGGAAATGTTGTGTGGAGGACCGAGGATCCCACATGAACACTCAGCTTCTTAAAACGATAGTCAGAAAAATAAATAACATGTTTCGCATTTCGCATCCTATCTGCTCAGCTTTGAGGAAAGTGTAATAAAATGAGAAATTCGGGACGGTCAGCTGTATCAACTATTTACTCTCACAATCTGTATTCACTATTTACCATGATCATATCGTATACATTTTTATTGAATATCAATTCAATTTAAATATATATTCATGTGCCTAACATTTCCCCTCTCAAACGATACAATACATCAATCCCATTTATTTAAAAGAGCAAGGCGAGTTCAATTTGAAAACGGTTTACAATTACACTTGGGAATCTCATTTTATATTGTCTATTTTTTGTTTTGTATTACCCGTCAAACGTTTAGGGATTTGTTGATTTAGATAAGAAAGTTGGGGTTTTTTATTCTGAAGTTTTCTGGACTGTGTACATTGTTAGAGGAGTCCTTTCCATGGATATGGATATGAATACTGACAGACGTGCTACGTAAAAAAACCCATCATCTGTACATAGTACATAGGTACGGAATACGGATACTCTCGACAGCCACAGTTAAGACAGTTCATGTGCTTCTCCTGTGCTCGTTCTTGCTCTCTCAAGGCACACAAAAATCACCAATCGCCTAAAGAGTTGAGTTGGTTTTTTTTTGCAAGTTGAGGAGTTGAGGCTTTTGGAAGGTCTTTTGAGAGTCAAAATGATCAGATTTACAATATTCAATTTCCTTTCTTCCAGACATCCCTCGGGTTATAAATGAGATCAGACTGACCTGAGTGCTGACTTGAATGATTTCATTCCCTCCACGGAAGAAACGGAGTAGAGCTGGTGGTTTGGATCCAGCTGTCTCACACACCACTCGGTATTCCTGACCAGCCACTATCTTCTCCGTTTGCTTCTGACGCATCCGAACAAATAGAGGTTTCACTGTAACAGAACAGAACAGAACACAATAAATACAATAGAAAGAATCCTCTCATTATATTTTTTTATTCGTATTAATATTGATATCTTTCCAATATTTCACATTTATCACATTTATCACATTTATCCATATTTATCAACATCAATTAATTTTCCTAGGCGATCGCAAAGTCATTAGTCAAAAACTCAAACCCACCCAAAGCACTGAAGCAGTCTGGACTTGCCAAAAAACTTGAACTCATTACCATTTGTTTGATTATCTTTATTTGTATGTATATACAATATTTGCGGATCGGCAATTGGCAATTCATTAATCGTAATAGGATAGTATATTTTTTAATCTTTTAAAAGCGAAGAGCTCAAAGAGAATCGGGAAGAATTTCAAGTACTTTCCCCTCATACCGACAATGGAATAAAACATGGATGGTTTTCATTGTATCGTATGTGAGTACACACACACACACACTGTTGTGTCTCTCTACAACTCTACATGGTATTTCATGGTAATGGGGGGGGGATTGTGAGTAGATTCATATGCGCTCTTACTTGGCCAGGACACGAGACGAGAAGGAGAAGGAGAGGACAGGGGGACAAAGAACGGTGGGAACTCCAGTGGAACTTCACACAAGGTGAGTACATGAAAATACACTTGATAAAACCACCCGGTACGACCATGGCTACCCACGACTGATTGTGAGTCACACTCACAAACTCACTCATTCACACACACATTGTGGCCGAGTGCTTTGAAACAATAGAATGAATGGGCAAAGCAATTATGGTTGCGAGGTAATTTGGAAAATGTTATTGTTTCTCGGTCTACAGTCTACAGTCTAGAAACATTCCACTCCGACTCAGACTGAGCTCAGAGTGGAGTTTCCCTCCTGTGTGTATATTCAAGCAAAGCTAAAGGAGTCGTCCATCTATGTCGACGTCCACGTGCTTCACACACACACACACACACACACACGTTCACTACAGAGACTACAAACTACACGATAACATTGAATATTATGAATATCCAATGGACTCCAATGGAATCCAATGTACTTATGTACATACATATGTGTATTTGTTCTTATTCTTCTTCTTGTTTTGGCACTTTCAACGTGGAATGTGCAATATGCACATCACACACGAAACTCACTATCATTACACTCACTCCTTGTTCGTGTACTTGTGCAACTCCTCAACTGAGTCACAACAATACAGGACGATAAACAAACTTTCAACTTGGACTTGGACTTGACATTGCCGTCGTGTGTGTGAAGGAAACATAAAGATGTTAAAATACAAATAGAGTCGGCCCCCTCCGTCCTTTTTCCCTTTTGACAATTTTCCTTTCAATTAAACAACGAAATTTTCATACTCATATGAATGAGAATAGATGAAGAGAAAAGACCATGCAAAAGTATGAGAGAGACAGAGAGAGAGAGGGCGAAGGAAAATGTGTAAAATCACTCCCACTCTGAGGATTTGAAATTTCTCCATGAAAGAAAAACTAGTGGGTTTTCCATTTCAAATGCATCAAATCCTAAGGTTTCATGGCCAGCTCATTGATGTATGCAGTTTTATTTTATAGAGGGAAAATCCATGCACTCAAGTACAAATAAAGGCGGAGTAAAGGTTAGGAAAATTGGGAAATGACGTAGAGTATAAGTATAAGGCAAGATCCCAAAAAAATGAAGAAACAAAATGATAATTTGAAAAATATTGGCATTTTCAAAATTTTCAAGTATCATTTATTTGCGAATCAATTTGAGTTTCTTCATTGTCTGTGTTCTATATGACCTCCGTGCACTCGCCTCCACCTCTGAATACACAATCATTAACTGCAAAGAGTAAATCAGCTGGGATTCTTCCAGTACAATAATCGATATTTATTACAGGTAGTCCAGCTGTGCTTCATTTCCTTGAAATCTCTCAGAATTCCGACACTCTTTTATTCTCCCTCCTAGTTTTCTATTCACTATTCACATTCTCGAGCACACGTGAAGTCATTACCTTCAAAGCTTACATTACCCGAGGAAATACGTACATACAAAACAAATTGTAAAGGTATTTCCCTATTTAACTAACCACAATCACCGAGGAAGAAAAGAAGGGAAACTGTCAAAACCCCAAAAAGGAAAAATCAAGTCCTGATGTTTTTCATATATTACTATGAGGAAAATCTAAAAAAATACTGTGGTATTCTAATAATTTGTGCATTTTTATTGCATCAACATTTTTTCAGCAAGTCACTTTCTTTTTAATTCAAAGCTCGTACATTTTTGCAACATGTACGAAAATTGACTTTTCCATCGTGCATTCGGCGTTTTTTCATCAATAATCCTATACATTCTATGAAAATCTCTTACATTTATTTTCCTTCCTTATTGTCAGCAGATGAAAGAACTTGGTTAAAAATGACGCTACACTCAACAGAAAAGTATTATGCATATTTTAAAAGTGTAGAATGAATACGAGGTAAAATAAAAATAGCTCGGTATCTTTATAGCGTTGTGTTTGCACACTCTGGGCTCTGTAATATATCACATGTTTTGTGTGTGTGTGTGGAGGACACACTTACGTTACTTTGTTTACGAGTCGAGTATAGATTGCAAAGGTAGATTGTATTATAGTGAGTATACAGTGTAGTAAGTACGAGTAAAAATTTAAAATAAGACAAAGAATAGATGAAAGAGAGGGAAAGAAGAGAGAATGAGGGGAAAAGAAAAAAGGAGAGAGAGTTGTTGTTGTGGGGGGACTGGAATGGATTTATTGTTGCTGGGGGCTGAGTGATCCTCGCCCGCAATTTATTCTGACGGTTTAGAGTTTTAAAGCGTTTTTATGCTGATTACTCGACTCGTGGTGAAAGGAGTTTTTCTGGGGTTCTTATGTAAATTTTTCAAGGCAAACCTCCCCAGGAGCATCAATAGAATTAGCAAGTAAATGTTTTGGGCCATGGATACTTTCCCCTTCTTCTTCTTCTCCTTCGTCTTCTTAGGCAACATCAACACAAACAGGAACCACTGAGAACACACACACACACACACACATACACTCATAGGGAAATGAGTCTCAGCCATGAAATAGAAATGGAAACGGAAATAGGGCCTGACTGTCTCCACAGATAAAAACCCCACAAATATACGATATACTTGAAATAAAGTTTGTGTGTACGTACAGAACGTACACGCTCCGCTACGGATACGAGTTTGTACAGTTTACTATAAAATTTCTCCTGTTTCCCCTTCCCTCTGTGAAACGCAGAAAATCGCGACAGTCAAGTTCAAAAATAATTCTGCTCGATCGCCAGATCGAAACAATTTTTTTGACGAAAGGAAAACAAAGCAGAAAGTAAAAAGAGCGAATAATCTTCTTGTACATTGTATTGTACCTTTCTTGTTTGTGTATTTGTGTTTGTGTTTGTAGGTCTGAAGTTACTTTCTCTCCCTCTCTCTCTGTATAGGTAACCTAAGGAAAAATATGTGTATATGGGGAGATGTTGAAAATGGTATGGTCGGGCTGACAAAATGTAAAAAAGGACAAAGTGTATGTCGTCGAGAATGTAACGGGGAATAATTACGCCTACCTCTACACAAAGTAATCAAGAGGTTCGGGTTCTCCGTGATCAAAGTTGATTTTTGCGTGAAAGGTTAGATTCGACTAGTCGAAGGGATTTTGTTTTCGTTTTTTTTTGGGGGGGGGGGGGGGAGAAAGTATATTTTCCTTTTTAATTTCCCTCGCTGGCTTTATTCCCCATTTCTCTCTTTCTCTCTCTTTATATTCCGTGCATGCATTAATTCTTTACATAGTCTCATTATGTAGATTATGTAGTGAACACGACGAAGAGAGTTCCCAGTTCCTCTACAATGAGGAACACGCGACTTCAAGCTTTATTTGGGTATATGCATTCACGGTGAGTACGGGAAACTAGGGAGCACATGCATTGGAATTGGTATTATCATGATTACGACCATGTTTACGATTATGACTTAATGTCTGAGTTTCCAGTAGTCATGTGACTTACCCGCGCACATGTTTTCCATCCCAACCATGAACATTTACCTACATTTTCTATATATTGTTTGTTTGAGCCACATTTTAATGAGGCTTGTGAAAAGGGAATCTGACAAAATCTAGGTGAAAACTAAGGAGGTATTTAGCAATGGGGGAAAAAACATTCAGGTGAGGATGTAAAAATTCCACATTAAAGACAGATAAAGGATTTAAATCTCATTAAAATGTTCAAATACTTACATATATAAATGGTAAATGGTAAATGGAGAACATGTAGGTTTTTTTCTCTCTCTCTCTCGTTTTCTTTACAGAATTTCAATGGAATGTGTATAAAATAAGGAAAATGTGTGCACAAAGGTTGAAAAAAATACAGAGAAAAAGATTGATTTTTATGTCAGGGAATTGACAAGGGAACGACCCGAGCCGTCATTGGACTGGACTCTGTGCAGTAGACTGTGGATAAAGAGGAAATTTGCGTGTCTAAGGAAGGAGGATGAAAGTGACTGCGGACTCACTCTCTCTCTCTCTCTCACGACCATTCTGAAACATTTAGCGTCGTTATTGTATTTTACAATTTACACCTGATGCGATGTGCCAGAGCCAGATTACTTGTGTTGTTGTTTAGCTCGTGGTCAGACTGTACATAAACTGTTGTACCATACATATCGATTTTCCTTAGTTTTTCTCCGAGTTCAAATTTACATCCAGTACTTTTTGTTTTGGTAAAAAAAACTACGAAATAAGCTTTTCTCCACTGATCCGGAAGCTTTCTCAAATATTACTGAGTGATTTCTTTCAAATTCCTTTCAAATATACGTATATTTTTACCTTTATTTACGATTTTCTCAATTTTCAATTTCAATTCAATGATTTTTTTTTTCAACGAGCATTTTAAAAATTATTTCTTTATGTTGGAAGAAGAAAAGGAAAATATTGGGGGGGGGGGGGGAGAAATGGTAAAATGGACTTACAATTGAGCTCAAGCACGACGGTTTTTTCCACGGGTTGAATGAGCCGCGTATTGCTGGCCCGGCAGGAGAATTGTGAATTCAAATGGGATCTGTTCAGACCTCTAAATAGAAAATCATTGATCACGTCACCCACTCGGTCCACATGGTACGTGGAATCCTCCAGCTCTCCATTCACCCACCAAGACACTTGAGGTTGCGGTGATCCTTTTTCAATACACAAATTGAGAAAATTGATTTTAAAATCCGTGTTTTTTTCTTCAGTATGTACTTACACAAGGATATTTTTTTCCCTTTCCGTTTGTCCCTTTCTAATATTTTAAATGCCATTCCTATTGACAATACAAATTCAAAAAGCATTAAAATTATGTCATGCTATACAATGTCAAACAATTGTACTCAAAAAATAGGATTCGCAGGATTCATGCCAAAAAAACTTGCAATTATAAATTGTACGCAGTCTACAAAAGTTATCTACCGCTACATGTGAAAATGTACACATGCATAAAATTTAGTTCATACTTGCCTAGGGAAAAGCAATAGAATGTCCTACGGGAAATGGAGTTTCCCGTGAAATTTATAGAGCCTAATTCATATATAGTCATAGGGGTTGAGAGAAAGTTCAAAAAAATGACAAGTAAAAGATTAAACTTTCCCCGTACAAACGAGAACACATCAATAAGTACGCCGAGTACATATAATACAAGTGCTGTAATAATCCCGAGTTTATTCACAACTTTGGAGAAAGTCAAAGTCAAAGAAGTTTTTTTTTTGGGGGGGGGGGAGGGGGAGAAGTAAAAAATCCATAGTCATTCGTAGTATGCAAATGTAAAGAGGAAAAAACGGAAAGCGGGTTTAAAGACGAGGACAAAAAAAAAGAACGCGTGAAAGTGGAAAGGGTAAAAATGTGGTGGCAAGTCAAAGCTAATAGGATTCGGCAACCGAGTGAGAAAAAAAGAGAGAAAGTCAACCGGCGCCCCAACTCATTTCATTGTCATACTGCACTGGTTTTCATTCTCAATCCAAATAAAAAATAAAAAAAAATCCAAAATCTGAATTCAAGCGAAAGGAACGAACGGAATGGGATTGAGAATGACGGGGAAATGGGAAAGGGGACACGACACAGGAATTTCAAATCACACACACACACACACAATCCATGTGTCGATGTCAACTCATAATTCTTGTACATGACCAAGACGGAAGCGAGTCATAAAGAATGAGTGTCAAGGGGGGAGAGCGGAAGAGAGAGAAAAAGAGGAGAAAAAAACATAGAGGCACAAAAAAACATCTGGATCTTTTTTTTTACATGCATTAAATTTGACAATATTTTATATGAGAAAGAGCGCTCAAAAATGTAAAGTATTCAAATAAGAAGGGAAAAAAGTGTGCGTATATGTTTGTGTATTTTTGACATACCTCCACGAACTTTGCAGCTCAATCGAACATCGGAACCTTCAATATAAGGACCAACAGCGGACATGATTTCCACTCCAGATCCATCATAAATTACGGGCAACGAGGGTGGCACTGGTCACACAATTAAACATTGAAAAGATATCAGAACATTGACAATACATAAATTAATTAAAAAACCATTGTGCCCTTTTTGTGTACGCTTGAAATTCCATTACCGCATAAAATGCAATTTGCTCCTGTGCAATTTCCACAAAAATCAAACGAATTCCCCCAAACAAATCCATTCACACATTTTTGAAATGCTCATACATACAACACCAACTTGAATAGAAGAGCTCACGGAAAAAACGAATTCGTTTTTTTTCAAGTATGGAAATATATCACAATCATCACTGGCATTATTATTATTGTTGTTATCATCTGGATTTGTATTCGATTTCAAATGCAAAGGAGATTTACTCGAATTTGTATCCGTAGTTACATTACACATACCTTATATATAAACATATCTCTTACATACCGGATTTCCTTTTCCCTCCTCTCTACAAAGAGACATATAGAAAACACATTCCCACTCAAGTCCTCTTTCACCTTTTGCACAGGTGAGTGAAAAAAAAAAGCTGAGCGGATTTGGATTGTGTGAAAATGTGTAGGTATACACAAAGATGTGGTGGAAAGATAGAGAGAGAGAGGGAGAGAAAATGGAAAGGTGTTGAGCCTTCTCCGAAATTGCCAAACATACATACATGGGAATTTTTCGTTGTATTTATTTGAATTGGACAGAGCTCCATGTCGATTTCAGGAATAGAGAGGAAGAGAGAAAGGGACCATAACTGTAAATCTATGTAAATTGTGGGAGAAAAGAATGGCGAGAAACAAAATATATTAGTATGCACAAAGTTCCTTACATCTTTCTCTCTCTCTCTCCCTCTGTGCCTGTCTACAGATCTATACATATTTATAGGAAAGTGAGAGTGTGGTGTGCATTGCCCAGGAAAATCCTTACGAAAATGCGAAAAAGCAGGAAAACCTTTTTTAGATACAATACAACAGAACAACAAGAAGAAAAAGAGCAATCCAAGCCCAAGCCGGAACAGAACAGACCAAAGTATGAAGAGAAAACTCTTGCACTTTGGTCCACACTTGTCATACTCAAAGCCGACTATAAATTGTTGAGCTATCGTCTCTTTCTCTCTCTCTCTCTCTCCATGAATACCTATGATGTTGGTTGCTGGCTGTTGGTGTGTTTCATATGATACTTTCTCTTGTTCATTCCTCAAATTTACTTTCTATATCGCATATGTATGTGAACATACTCACCACTAAAGTATGATGATAGCTAAGGCTATTCAACATTCCCTATTCACTATTCATACTTAGAGAGACATCGGGAGAGGAGAGAGAGACAACCGAGAGCTCCAGTTGCTTCACCGTGTAGTATTTGTTGTACTCTTCAAAAAAACCCATGCTCTCCGACTATGTGTAAAGAACGACATGCAAACTTGCTTTTGTTCAACTTCCTTTGTATGTATCGAGAACATAAATAATCATGTTGAAAAGTGTGAACTCGATTTTCTCACTGAATAGGTTTTCTCTGAGGCCACACAAACACCATGCATTTGCATGGAGGAGGCGAAAGACGGTCTTTGTCCAGGAACTCTCCAGTCTATCTGCACAAATTTTCCATTAAACCGTTATTTTGTTTCCCAATTTTCATTTTTTTGTCCTACAGGATTTCCCCCATTTTCTTTCCTGAATTACAGATAAAATGAAAACATCATAACATCATGGACAATCAAATTCAATCTGACCGATTGAGAATTTGACCTGTGAAAACTGTCCGTACAAACCTAATTTGAAATAAATAAATATTTCCCATCAAAATCCAAAACATGCCAGTAAAACTGACTGAAAAACAAGTTGTGGGATGTTATTGGATTTTGAGTTCCAACATTTAGTGACTTGTATAATTCTGACTAAAATCCTATTCCATATTAGCCGTGTGAGTACTTTGATTTGGGAATGCAAATATCAGATATCAAATTGGCCGCTGTCGGGTTTAATTTCACATGGAATGTACCTACAATTTATTCCATTTACACAAATGCACTCATTCACATGACGTGAGACTCAACTACAACTACTTCCATCCCATATTGTATTACTTACATCTCAGCATTTCAGGTTTACATAGCAAAATCCGGGATCTGACAGTCGCATATTGCACTCACATGCAGTTTTTTTTATTATCCTCAGTGTTTCAAACGGGAAATGTTGACGAGGGAACAGAAGAAAGTGTTTCCATTTGAAGTATCGTATGTACGCATACAAATAGGATTTTACATGAGAACGCTAATGGTTGGAATCAGGAATCAAAACACGGATTTTTCCTGGTAAAAGGATTCACTAGAAAAAAAATCCGACAGACAGTTTGGATATTCCTATATTTTCCCCATCATTTCCCATCCCCGTGAATGAATATGCGGAAGCGCAAAAAAAGATGAAGCTTTGAGAGAAGGAGAGAGAGAGAGAAAGTGGAGAGTGGGCGCTACTGCTGCTGGGTGATGGGGGAAATATTGAAATTTGAGTGAATGAATGTATACGATGATTAAATGGTGCTACAGGCTCCGCATATGGATTTCCCTTGATAATTTGTTAACTTGAAATCTTTTGATCTGTCTTTTCCCTTTTTTTCTCTGTCTCTCTCTCTCTCTTTCACTCTCTCTCCTTTCACCTGCATCCAGCCGTTTTGACTCTGTATAAACTTTCCAATTTTAACTGTAACCCGTTTTTGTATTGAAAAGCCCCGAGTACTACAAGGATAATTTATGTTTTATGCACATTTGACTGAGAAGTCTGTCTGTATCGTACATATGCGTGTGTGCATTAGATATTCTAGAGGTTTTCTCTGTCGGATTTTGATTCTGATTTTGATTTGGGGTTTTGAAGCCAGTTCAAAGTCTAAAATTCTGTGTGTGTGTGTGTGTGTATGTGTGTTTTCTCTGTCGTGGAATTTAGCTTTCGATGAAAGTTTACTATGTGGTTTAAATTAATTCCAGCTGTCACCCTTCTTTCAAACCTCTAAGCTCCAGGGAATAAGAAGAGAGAGAGAGAGAGAATTCACTCAATCACAAATCGACTCAAAGCACACCAACCATGACTATTTATGTACACTTTACAAAACTGGGATTCCCTTCCAAAGCCAACACCACTATGATCACTATGTAAAAAGGCAAAATAATGGGGGAAATATACATATGGAAAATATGACGGAAAATTCTAGTTCTCTGTGTGTAATCGTTTCTAATTCCTTGTCAAGGGGAAATGAAATTGTTGGAAACTTGAGGATTCGTCATTTACACGAGAATCGAGTCGAATTGAGAACAAGAAACGAAACCTTTGGGGTATTTCTTTAGAAAATCTTAGTGCTCAACCAACAATGCGTTTAATTCTCCCCATTGACAATTCATGGTGCATACCAGGCATGAGCGATTTCCCATTTTCTCATCCCAATCCCATCCCATCCCACGAAACAGAATGATATCCCATCCCATCC